>JZKD02S1675378.1:210968-236465 GCA_000966675.3 Picea glauca | reverse complement strand
AGAAGGAAGGGTACACAAAACCCTTCACCGATGCCTCCAGATCCAAAGGAGAAAAGGGAAGAAAAGGAGAGAAATGCACATACTGTCACAAAGGATTCCATTCGGAATCTGCATGCATGCAAAAAAAAATAGATTTGATGTCTCAGATACTTCAACAAAAAAAACTTGGATATCGCATCCCCAAGGGTGCAAAGAAGAAGAAGCCAGAAGATCTGAATTCCAAGAAAGACAATTCTAGCCATGCCTTGATTGCAATCAACTCCTCTCCCGATGCTTAGATCATAGATTTAGGAGCATCACATCACATGGATGCCTCAGAAGTAGTCTATTCTTCTTTGGATGCATGCAAATGTCCTCTTATTTTGATGGGGGACAACTCTTCTGTCGAAGTCACTGGCAAAGGAAGGATTGAACTCACCAATAGAAGCTTCGAGAATGTGTTGCATGTTCCCAAGCTTTCTGTCAACCTTCTCTTTGTGTATCAAATGACGAATTCCAACACCGGAAAGAGATTCATGTTCACACCAAATTCCTTGGACATCTACGACATGAAAACCAACTCCAAGGTTGCTACCGGTGAGGTAAATCATTATTCTAGATTGTATACATTTTCTGAATTCATTGAACCTGATTTTTCTTTACTGCTTACTCATGTTGATGAAAGTAGTAGGATATGGAACGAATGGTTTGGATATTTGAATTTTAGATACATGCAACAACTTAGCAAGCACAAATTAGTTGATGGTCTACCAGACATCCATTTCTCCAAGGGAGTATGTGAGGGATGTGTTCTCGGAAAACACCCTCAAGAGAAATTTGACAAAGGAAAGTCTCAACGAGCTTCCACACCTTTAGATCTAATCCACAGTGACCTCATGAGTCCTTTTCCACATCCATCGATAAAAAAAGTGAGGTTTTTTCTCATTTTTATTGATGATTTCTCATGTTTTACTTGGATCTACTTTCTCAGGCAAAAATCCGAGATCTTTCAACACCTCAAAGATTTCAAAGCTTTGGTTGAGACACAGTCCGGAAAGAAGATCAAAGTCCTCCGAACTGATAACGGGGGAGAGTATGTGAATCATGAGATTCATAATATTTTCCATGAGGTAGGGATTCAGTTGCAACATATAGTTCCCTGCACTCCACAACAAAACGGAGTAGACGAGCGGAAAAATAGATCTCTAAAGGATATGGAATCTTGCATGTTGCATGCAAAGTTCCTACCATAGAGACTATGGTCCGAAGCACTTAACTGTGCAACATACATCCAAAACAGATCTCCTCATAGATCTATCAAGGATAAGACCCCCTACGAGGCTTGGAATGGTCTCAAACCGGAAGTGGCCCACTTTCACATTTTTGGTTCACGTGCATGGGCCTAGATTCCCTCTGAAAAGAGGAAGGCACTTGATCCACAGAGCACTGAGTGCATTTTTGTTGGATACCCTGACGATGTGAAGGGATATCGGCTTATTGATCTTTCCTCAGATTGACTCATCATTGAGCATAGTGTCCAATTCAAGGAAAGTGTCTCGCATGTACCTCAACAGTCACATGCATACACCTTCACTCTTCCACTTGTTTGAGATGATGAGCATGCACATGCTGACTCTTCTTCAGATGAGAGTTTTGATTCATAGGACTCAGATGATTCAAATTCAGAGTCAGTACAGTCAGATGCAGATTCAGAGCATCTAGATGTAGTTGTAGAGCCAGACCAGAGGCCCAAGTGGGCACATACTACTCTTCAGGATGCAGGGGATCTCGTTGGTGATCCAGCTGATACTAGGAGGACTCAATTTGATTTCTAGGAGCCTCCTATTGCACTCACTGCCAATGAACCATTGCCTTCTAGGCATCTTTTCTTGGTTTAGTCTTTAGATCCACAGTCTTATGGTGAGGCTACTGGAAATCCCTTTTGGAAATCCGCCATGTAGGAGGAGTACAACTCCCTCCTTGAGAACCAGACTTGGGATCTAGTTCCTCTTCATTCTGGGAGGAAACTTGTCAGTTGCAGAGGGGTCTACAAGACCAAGAGCACAACAGATGGACATATCAGTAGATACAAATCCAGGCTTGTTTCCAAAGGCTTTCAGTAGGTTCATGGTATTGACTATGATGAGACCTTCACTCCAGTAGCGAAGATGGATTCCATTCGATTGGCCCTTGCCATTGCGGCAACCAAGGGATGGGAAGTCCATCAGATGGATGTGAAGAATGCATTGCTTCACGGTGATCTCTCTGAGGAGATCTACATGGAGCAGCCCCAAGGATTTATGCAGGACTCATCTTTGGTCTATCGACTGAAGAAGTCACTTTATGGCCTCAAGCAGGCTCCGAGGGCATGGTATGCCAAGATGGACTCCTACTTGTTTTCATAGAATTTTGTACATTTTAAATCAGATGTGAATGTATACATTCTTAGGACAACTGATTCACTTCTACTTTTAGTTTTGTATGTCGATGATTTGTTGATCACCAGTTGCTCAACTTCAACAATAGCTACAGTCAAGAGGATTCTTCATGATAGGTTTTTGATGACGGACATGGGTCCACTACACTGCTTCCTTGGACTTGAGATCAGTCAGGATGCATCAGGCATCAAACTGTCTCAAGCCAAGTATGCAGGAGATATCCTTGAGATATTTCACATGAAAGACTGCAAGTCTGCTCCGACTCCTTTCCTATCAGGAGTCAAACTTGAGGATGGCGGGGAGACTCCACTAGTTGACAACACACTGTACAGACATCTAGTGGGGAGCTTGTTGTATCTCACACACTCTAGAAAAAACATCTCATATGAAGTTGGCACAGTTTCCAGGTTCATGCAGGAGCCACATGAGCTACATTGGAAAGCTACAAAGAGTATCCTTCAATATGTACAAGGCACCATCACCTTTGGGATTCATTATGCAATAGACTCTACATTAGATCTCATTAGGTTTATTGATTCCGATTGGGCTGGCGATAACATTGATCACAAGTCCACATCTGGTTACTCACTCAGTCTTGGTTCTGGGCCTATCTGTTGGTTGAGCAAGAAGCAAGCTGCCATTTCTCTATCTTTAGCCGAGGCATAGTACAGAGGGGTAGTTAACATAACCATTCAGGCTATGTGGCTACAACATTTTCTCACTGAGTTGGGCATTTAGTTTCATTGGTCGATCATCATCTGGTGTGACAACCAGAGCACTCTGAAGTTTTGTAGAGATCCAGTTTAGAGGTAGTGGACAAAGCACATCAAGATCCACATGCACTACATCCAGGACTTAGTACATGAGGGTATTATCGACTTACAGTTCTGTCCTTTAGCAGAACAGATGGCCGTCATTTTCACTAAGACCTTCACTGAGAAGAAATTCCATTCTCTACGAGGTCATCTTGGACTAAAGGACACAGTTTCCTAGCAACTGTAGTTCTTCTTTTTACATACATTGTACCTTGAGGGGGAGTTTTTCCCATGAGGTTTTCCCTCTTTCCTCACTTTATTTGCAGTGTATCTTCTGTACATGGGTACCTAACATGGCCTCGTTGCTGGGATCCAATCTTTATTTTCACCATAGTGATGTTCAGGGGGGGTGTTGGAGTTACTTCACACACACCTAGGATTTATTTTTCCTAAGGTTTTTATTTGTTTATTAGTCATTATCCAGTCTCCTATATTTTATGAGAGAATATTCCACCTAGAGAATATTCTCTTTCAGTTCACACTTCAGTTTGACTAGTTGAGTTGAGTTTAGATGTTGCATTGGGATCATCACCATGAAACATTGGGATCATAACCATGCTAATTCGACCTTACCTTGGTATCATCACCAAAGTGGCACATTATCCTTGATTCCTTAAGTTAAATCCTCAATACTTTCTGTTCAGTCAGTTAACTGAAGACTAGTTGACTAGTTAACTCAACTAGGTGGTAGTTCACTCCCGTAACTGCCTGAGAGACTAGAATAGGTGGTAGTTCACTCCCGTAAATGCTGGTGTGTGTCCACATCACTCTAGACCACCACTACGATGACTTGGTTCACCTCAAGTCGAACTCATTGAGTTATACAGAGTATATCATGTGTAAATTATTCATTAGTCACAATGGTTAATGAGAATTCTTTCCATTCTTTCTCTCCTTCTTCTTCTTTTCCAATTCTCTCTACAAATGTGTGTATCATTTTTTAGCTAGATCTATTTTGTGAAAGTAAACACATTTACATGTTTTGCAAGATGCTACTTGCTGAGAGCACCAACTCTCTGGATTCTCTAGCACCCACTATAAGGAAGCACCGACTCCCTGGTTTCTCTAGCACCCACTAGAAGGAAGCACCAACTCCCTAAGAGTTCCAGCACCAACTGGATGGAAGCACCAAATTCCAGTTACACAAGCACCGAACTGTATATCAGAGAATCAATATTCTCCCTTGCACCACCCTGGTTTTTTGGTTGCAACTAGATGGAAGCTACAACTCCCTCTGTTCAAGCACCCACTTGAACCTCTGAGGACAAAAATCATCCCTACCAACTCCCTACCACCCTGAAATATAAATTTTTCTATATATAAATTTATCACAGTGATACAATTTTTATCAATGGCTTACTGATCTCATCACTGTTCTGCTACACTGCTCTGCTCTACCTGCATCAGTCTCTTCCTGCACTCCTTCGATACACTTTATGTTCTTCTGCCTTTTATGCTCTGTGCACCATGTCCCATCTATGCACCATTCCTCTTATATGCATTTTAGCTGCAACACTCTACCTCTTTCTACACACCTTAATCACTCTCAACAACACCCAATCTCTACTTTGTTCTTCTTTTTTATTCTCTCTATGCATCTTCTGCATCCTTTATTCACAATGTCTAGTGCTCTGCCTGATCAAATTTGCAACTCTTTATCTTCTTTGGCAACTAAACCCATGTGTCCATCATCACTAGGTGTTATGATGAGATTCCTTAGCCTCTCTAGTAGTCGAGACTCTTTGTCTTCTCTGTCACAGTCGAGCTCATTCCCTCTGTTGCAGTTACAGGATTCAACACTCTTCCATCTATCAATCACCTCAATGAACAATCTTTATACCACTGGAAGATGCCTCGAGACTCTTCATCTTCTCTGATGATCACCTTGAAGTCTCTTTGAGTCCTATGGTAGAAACCATCAGTCATTTCTAGAAGTTACACTGCGAACCTCCAAGAAAACGCATCAACAACTGAATCGCCAATCGTCCAAGAGTCATGATTTAGTTCTACTAACTGAATCAAAACTAATTTATTAACTGTGAAGAGCAATGGTAGCCCTTCGATCAGATTTCCAGGTATCCAACACCATTGGATTACAAGCATAGGGTCTCGAGTTGATTTCTCCATTTCTCAATTCGACATTTCATCATTTTGGCATTCCTATGGTGAAGAGTCTCGACTCTCCAAGTCATGATCTCTGAAATGGATATTAGCTTCGTGCTAGCTCCTCCCTTGAGCCTTCGTCGATGTGACCATAGGTTATGACCAGGGGCCAATTCTGAACATGCATTTTGCATTTCACATTTCAGGGATATTGTGAAGAGTCGTCTCGACTCTCCATGTCCCAAACTACGAAATGGATCTTGTCTCTTTGATCTCTTCTCTATAGCTCTTCGACGATGTGACCACCGATGGTGACCAAGAGCTTATCCATAAATCACTTTCACAATTTTTCATTTCGGCATTCCTATGGTGAAGGGTCACGACACTCCAAGTCGCGATCACCGAAATGGAGTTTGGTTGCACTAGCTCCTTCCTTCATCTTCTGTAGATGTGACCATTGGCTGTGACCATAGCCTTATTTGAAAATGCATTTCTGCATTTCGGCATTTCGACATTCCTGTGGTGAAGTGTTTCGAAACTCCAACTCCCTTTATCCAAAACCTACACCAAAAGGTGTTTTTCGCATTTTGACATTTCGGACTTTTGCATGTTGCGAATTCCTGTTGCGAGGCATCTTGACTCTCCAAGTCGTGATCGCTAAAACTTCGAAACTCCATGTCATGATCCCCAAAAATCCATGTCATGATCCCCGAAATGATCTGAAGATATTTCTGCGTTTCACATTTGACGACTTTGGGACTCCTGTGATGAAGAGTTTCGACTCTTGACTCCTCCAACTCCTGGTATCCGAAACTCCGAAATGGAGTCTTTGTTGATGTGCTCATTTCGGGATTTTGGGGTTGCACATTTTGCAAGTTCATGTCGTGAGTTGCTTCCTTGACTCCTCCAACTCCCGGTATCTGAAACTCCGAAATGGAGTTTACGCTTCTGATCTTCCCATGCGATCATTGTTGCACTACTGGTCTTTCCACTTTCTCTTGTTCGTCATCGTTGGGATGAGCTTTCCATCAATGAAAAACAAATACTTTGCCTTCTGTTTGCCTATTTTCCATTGTTGTCTCCCAACTGTAAACCTGCCACTGTCGCTACTATTCTTTCCTGTAGCCATACCTTCATCGTTGTTGTTCTTTCCATCAATAATTGTAAGCATTCTATCGTTGCTGTTGTTCTTTCCTGTAGACATGCCATCATTGCTACTATTCTTTCCATCAATGGCAAGCACGCTCTTCTTGTAAACATGCCAAAAATCTCCCCCTTTGGCATTGATGGCAACCTTGAATGACTGCGCTAATCTGTTTGGACCTCTGTTGAAGGAAAATCTCCCTACGGACATGTAGATCTCCTCTTGGGAGCTAGACTCTTAACTCTTAAGATAGAAGATGCTTATCATGGACACTGACTTCCTTTTAGATCTAGATAAACTAATGTGTGAGGAAGAAGGAGAAAAGAAGTACCTTTTACCGGTGTTTGTCCTTGCACGGTCCGAGTGAGCTCCAATCTTTCGCTCCTTGATAAGCCCTGTAGACAAACAAAAGTACAACCACTTCCTACTCTATTGATATTAGCTTGAAATAGACCTATCTATTAGAGATAAATCAATGTGAGATCAAACACAAATTTGAAAGAAACAGGCCAAGCATATCACATTAATGAGAACAACAACGAAGGAAACTTACAACCGTAGATGTGAGTGCAGTAGCTTCATCAAGTCCTCTTTGTCTAACCCTTGCTCAAAATACCCATGATCAGAATGACAATAGCTTCACTGATTATTCTCCACTTCACTGTGTGTTTCCTATGATATTATAGGTTTCATGCTTCCAATCCTTTTTCCTTTTCACCATGAGAAGGCCTTCTTATATAGGTTTAGAGAGGCCCAACCACTTGAGATATCTTTGGGGTAAGTTGAGGATTTTCCTCCTTCAGTTAGGGATCTTCCCTAAGATCATGGCTTGACCAAGGATTTGAATCCAACTGCCTTCAAAGATTGAAGAGATTTTTCCCCCATTCTTCTCAACAAACCAACTGTTGCCCAGAATAGGTAGCGGTCCCTCAAAAGGGAAATCAGAGTGTTATAATGCTCCCTAGTAATGTATAGGGGGGTGCCATCACTCCTAACAATAGTAGCACTCCTCCAAAAGGGTGGATGGAGTGTTATAACGCTCCCTGATAGTCTATAGGGGAGCACCAACACTCTTGAGAGAGGTATAGGGGAGCGCTCTCCTCTAAAAACTCAATTTTTGTGGTTCTTTCAAATGGCAAGAGGTTCATAAACCCAGTTAACCATTCCTCTTCTTCCAAATCAAATGTTTGAGGTGTTTCAAATGTCTTTCTGATGTCGTTATAGGTACGACATAGGCATTATGGCAGTATTCTTTTCCTGACACTTGCGACACCTATGAGCAAAATGCGACACTTGCGACACTTGTAATGACGACACTTGTGACACTATTGAAGTGAGTAATTTTGATGTGTAATAGATTTCCCCCCAAAGTATGAAGTTAGAAGACGAGAACTGATAGCTGAAATTCTTTGTAGACTTTCAAGCAAGGGTATAGACGTAGAGAACCTAACAGAAGATGCACACAAACATCCAACAAATATTATGACATGTTTCAAACCCAAGGCAGACATACCTATGCTTGGGTGATAAATACTTTCAAGGTATGGCCGCCATAAAATACACTTCGGATCCATAATTGTATTGATAAAAGGTATAGCCACCGAGGATACAATGTGGATATATACTCCTATGACCTGAACTAATCATAGCCACGAAGAATACATAGTGGATCTATGAGATGACAAGACATATCCACGACCAATACAAAGTGGATCTATGTGACAATATATATGTCATTGTTCAAGAGAAACTCCTTCGTAACCTAGGCAAAGTACATATAAGAGTGATGAATCAACCCAGGGTCTTCTTACCGATCCCGATGTAGTACAAATCTAACCATGTGAATAGATGTACTGATGTCGAACATTGAAGAAACCACTCAATTACCGGTCAATGATGTAAACCATTAACAAGCATGAGGGAAATCATCATTAATGTCAATGATTCCCAAGGTACTTCTAGTACATTCCAACGAATGTGAATGGATGAGCTGAATTCAAACATCCGTGGAATCATCTAATCAGAGGTCAATGATGTAAACCCACTGTCGAATGTGAGGAAGCCTGCCATTGAGGCATGTAGGTCCCAAAGTACTAATTAGTGTCTAAGTCCAGTCCCTGGATAATGTGTTGAAGTCGATAGGAATAGACTCATCGAAGGAGGGCCTTGATGTATCCCCCATCAATGACACAAAACAGACACAGAGATGTAATTGGTAGATCAAATGAACATGGACTGACACGGGTATTGATACAAGATATTTGTGATGGCTGACTCTCGAGGCAGATACTTCCCTTGAAGATTGAGGCACAACAGCAGAAACATGACATGGACCAAAACACGATGATGTAATGGATACTATGACTTTCATCGGGTGACCCAAAGGAGTAAGAAAAACTCAAAGGATTGGTTCAGTGCAGAGGCTCATTAGATTAAGATGTGCGCAAAGACAAAGTGTTGTGTTCAAGGGAGACTCTAAGAGTTACTTGGTAATGTTCTCAAAAACTGCTTGGCTTGCTTCCTTCAATTTTTCCCCCATCTAGATAGATGAGTACCTCTTTTTAACTTAATGAGCTCAAGAAGGGTAACACATGCTCGATATGACTCACCTTCAGTAATTCCCTCTTCCTTTTTAATGAACTAGAATAAGTAAGAGTTCGGTCCCGTATGGGCCTATCGATGTTTGTTTTAACGAGTCCAAAGATAGAAAACACAAAGGTTTTTCATGATTATAGAGTCTGGAAAAACACTTAAAAGAGAAATCTCTCAGTTCCTTTTTCGTAAAGTAGTCGGATGCGACCGAAAAAGAGATAACCTATCGCTCAATAGACGTTTTCTTCAAATAATTTAACGAGCATGAAGAGTACAAGGTCACTCGGTAATCTTTTCATGTTTAGAGAGTCTGAAAAGAACTTAAAGATGACTCCAATGTTGTCATTTTTCATAATGTTAGTCTCACGAGGCCAAAAAAGAGATAAATTATCACTCAAAAGATGCCCTTTCAGACCTTTTAACAAGTGGGAAAGGAAGCAAGATCATTCGACAATCTTTTCATGTTTAGAGATTCTAAAAAGAGCTTAAAGAATATTCCAGGGGGTTCCTTTTTCATGTATCCATACAGGTCCGAAAAAGAGATAAACGTTTACTCGGATGCATTCTCATGTATTTACAAGCACGAGAAAGAACAAAGACTCATCTCGGTATGCCCCCATCTTGAAAGCTAGTGGCTTAACTCTAGAATGATCATCAAAGGCTGGAGACATGCCCCCTAAGCTTCAATTCATTCACCAACTTTGAGGTTGTCACCAATTTCTCTAGTAGATGAGAAAAAGGAGAAGGGTGGATGAAAAAAAGGTTCAAGAGAGGTGATTGTTTCATTTTTTAATGATCTTGACACAGGAAAAGAACTATGCTCAGGGCCTTTGCTTCATTTTTTTAACGAGATTTCCACAAAGAAGAAAAGCTATGCTCGTGACTGCTTCTTGATCATGGCTTCTAAGAGGATACTGCTCTGGAAGGATACCATGTCAAGGGAAAAAACTCGGTCATGGATTCCAGGAGATCTTCATTGGATGGAAGATAATCACTCGGGAAGTTACATATGTTGAGGGTCATGATAGGAGTAAGGAGATCAAGCTCCAATAATCCTAATGAAGAAATCACCATGTCCACTACCGGATCCAAATCATCGGAAGTTGATGGCATGGGAGACAATATAAAATCGACATTAGGAGGGGAGATAGACTGTATATCTACTCGAATTTCTTCACGAGGGGGAAGAAAAGAGGATCGGTAACAGTTATTATCCCAAGGTAACTTGCCAATGCAAATCATTTCCGGAATAGATTCATCTGAGGAAAAAGTTGGGGACATGTAGTCTATCGCAGACGACAAGGAACTCAATCATGATTGCATCGAGGAAACATCGGGTGCCAATAGATGTTGGTCATCTGACGAGGGAGAAGCAGATTGGATAGAAACATATGACGTTTCAGCTAGACTAAGTGGCACGGTGTCACCTAGTGCATCGAATTCCAACAGACAAGGTACAATCCAAGAGTCAGATGATTCCAAAGATTGATAAGCCATGGTCGAAATCATATCGACGGTGGCAATATGATGTGTGGTTGGTGGAAGTGGTGTAGGGAATGTACCCATGAGGCTAGAATCTTTCAGTAAGCCAACACCAATGCTTTCATACGTGATCTTGTGGGCTCCCAAGAAAGGAATATTGTTGGTAGAGGGAGCGCGAGCATCGATCGTGTAGAAATCCAACTAATCAACAGTGGTAATTTTTCCCTGATGAGGAAATTGGACACATCGAAAAACTGAAGAGGCAACGACAGTCATAGCATAAAACCAACTTCTTCCAAGTAATAAGTTGTAATCAAGGGGAGCATCGACCACCTCGACATCAATAGTAACAATTTTTCCACCCAATTGGATGGGTGGGGACTGTAAAAGCCCATGGGGATGAAAACCTCGCCCATAGAAGGTGCATAAAATCATTGGGGATTTGTTGAGTGTTGGTGATTTTAAACCTTTCCAGCATGCCAAATACATAACACAAGTTGAGTCTCCCTCATCTAGAATAGTTTGGTGGATTTGTTGATTGTGAACAACAACATCAACTTGGAAAGCAAGTTGGTGGGAGAGTCGAGATGCGTAATTATCCAGGTTAAACATGATATGGTTGGAGGACTCAGGGTAAATAACACCAAGAGAGGCTAAGAGCATTCTATGTTGACTGGGGCAGTGCTGTAGAACTTCTAACGCAGACATAGCACACAGTGCTTGAGCCAAATCGTCAACAATGTTGTAGTTTTGGGCGACACGTGAACTAGGATTAAAGGTAGATTTACGTATAGTTCTCTTAGGAGGGTGTAAGATAGAGCCGAACATGGGTTTCTCAATTTGGAGTGGTCCAGACAGAGGATTAACTAATGGAAGACTAACGGAGGACGATGATGGATTCGGTAAAGTACCGGTACCGTTAATGTCTTTTCCTTTTTCAGGGTTACTTGGTGTGTCATATGTCTTAGAGCGAGTGGTCAAATTGATCCCATTAAACATATAAATATGTGCACTCGACGAGGCCTCATCATTAGGATGGCTAGAACTGCCCCGAGGAGAGGGAGTTTCAACAACCATGGATTGCTGCTGTGGAAAAGGCTGAGTAAGCACAACCGGTTGTGACTTTCCTTGGAAAAATTTGGCCACATCATTGCGAAGTGGACAATCTTGAGTGTAGTGGTCGTCACCACAAATGATACATGGGAATTTTAGTTTTCGTTGTGGTTGCTTTTTGGTAGAAGGTGTTTGATTTTGTGGTCATTCATTATTATTTTTTGATTTATTCTTTGTCTTCTTCTTACCTCCAAATTGTTGTGAAGGGGAATATTGAACTGCATTCACCTCAAAGATATGAGTTTGGGGGGAGGTAGAAGAGAGTGTGGTTGATTGGGAAAAAGATTGAGTTTTGACGGAACCGATAACACCATCCGCATGATATGAGGATGACGGATTATATGGATCGGTATTAGCTCGAGCAGCATTTAGAAGCAAATCATACAAAGTACCAGATTGAGAATAAACCAAATCTAAGCATTGAGCCTGAGTGATGGCTTGTTCCTCTGTGACCGCACCACCCATAGCGACATCGCGAGCGATCGGGGGTAACAGTGATTTAGTAAACCATTTTTCCAATAGTATGTCAGGAATGACCACCTTGATCATCCTTCATCGTCACCTCCACTCATGAATATGGTCAAAGATATGCACAGAGTTAGTTTGACGAAGGGAGGTCAAGAGTTCAGTACCCATATTGTAGCGAATAGGCAGTTGAAAATGTGTGAGGAAAGACATGGAAAGGGAAATGAAATCATGAAAAGAAGCATGTGGTAGTTCAATGTACCACTTTGCTACCAAACCGGTGAGTGTTCGCTGGAAAAGACGTAGATGTACAAAATCATCCATGAGGGAGTTTGATGAACACCACAAATGGAAAGTCATCACATGGTTGTTCGGATCTTCGCCAGGGTTTCCGTCAAATTTTGGAATATCAGAAGGAAGTTTAGTTGGAATGACTGACCAAACTGGTGAATGAGAAATAGGATGATTAGTTAAACGAGACAAGTCTAGGAGATCCAGAGTCACAAGGAAAGGTAGCTGTTGATTAATTTGCGAATGATACTGGTGTGACATAGGAACACTAGTAGGACCATAAACTGGGTTAGGTGGATAGTTTTAACTAGTAGGTCCTCCTACATACGGTTGTTGTTGGCCAGGATAAACAAGATTCGATGATGGATGAGAAACATTGGCATAGCCCAGTGGGTTCTGAGCATTACAGGCCGGGTGATTTATTTTCCCATGAGGAGGATAAGCATTTTTTCCTTGAGAATGGTAAGGAGTAGATCCTGGAGGTGGATACACATTAGACCCATGAGGAGGATAAGACTATGGTCTCGGAGAACTCCAGGTGGTGTTTGGGATGCCGCCCGGATAAGATTGTCTGTAAGATGTTCTGGAAGGAAAAAGATTGGATACTCCTCCTAGTGGGTTATTATACGAGTGCCCCCCAACACGGGGTTGAGTAAAAGTGCCTCCTGAAGATACTCCCTAGGATTGTGAAGGGTTTCCAGCAAACGAGGGTTGCCCCCCTATCAGAGGTGGATTTACGGCCAGGGTATGACAGGAAAATGGAGGTTTCCCTCTTGCCAGTAGTGGATTTACAATCGGGGTATGACTGGAAAATGGAGTTTTCCCTCCAAGAGGAGCATGAAAAAGGGGCTGTCCCCTGGGAGGGGTAGGCCGGCCATGGAAAGGTAGTCCTCCATGAGGTTCATTATATGGTGGTTTCCCTCCAACCGGTTGTGTTTGGCCAATAGGGGTCTACATTCTCGGGTGAGCAGATGTCCCAGCAGGATCGTGTGGAACATGTGGAGCTGTAGAGTAAAATCTTGTAGAAATGAGGGTAGAGATTGAAGTGCCTTGGATATGAGTAGAGGTGATGAGTCCAGCATTAGGATGGACTTGTGCTAGTGTAACTCTATGGTTAATAACCTAATCGACTGGGTGATTCATGGTTTTACTGGATGGTCCTGTTTCACTAAGAGGGTCATGAGGATGAAAGGGTTGTCGAAAGGATTCGAAATGTTCATAGAGATTGCATCCCGATGAATTCCTCTATACAGAATGAGCAGGTGTGGGATTGGTATCTACTGTAGTGCTAGGATGAATAGGAGTCCTATACTCGTCACCAAATATTGGTTCTGTGGATCCCATATATGTTTTGGTAAAGATCCTCTCCGGTAATCGTGGGATCTCTTCATCTATGACGTTCCCAAGGGAGTCTAAACGAACCAAAAGTGGTTCAAGAGGAGTTACTAACATAGATGTAGTGGGATTTTCAACCGTGACCAAAGCACCTTCTGAGTTATCTAACGGAGGAGCAATAGCACTTCCAGCGGGATCAATTTTCTACCTCTCTATGGTAGTTGTCTTCTGGAGGGTTAGGAGGTAAGGGTTGATAGCCTTTCGGAGGTAGCCCTTGCATCCTACGTGATCGACGAAGACCTTTATCGTCTATGGGCTCAATTGTGGAGAATAACAGAACAGACTAAAAATCTAGGGCCAACTAACAAAAAGAAACAACACACACTAATAAAATCTAGGAATCAACCAAGCAAACAAAACTTCTCTCGATGACCGTACTAGTTGGTGATGAAATCCAATGTTGCGTGATCAAGTCGAGAATGGGCTAGGATATGGTGGAACAGTTACAATGGTGACCTGCTTAACGAACTTTCACCTTGGTGCAAGCTTCCACGCAGTAATTGTGGATTTACCCTCCAAGGAGCCCGAGTGAGTTTGACCAATGTCTATTCCAGGTATAATGAGACTTCCCTTCAGTGTCACCTTGTGTAAGTACCTAAATATTATGGCAAGTAAAGACACCAATTTGCAGTGAGTCTTTGGGCGGGTAGAGTCAACAGTTTGATCCGAAATGTATGGGCATGATAACAAGTCCGAAATCAACTCGAGACTCTCCCACACATAATCGTGGGTATACCTTCAAGTGGCCCCCAATATACGATCCGACCACTACAAATAGTTGAACCACGGAGGGATAATCTCTGTAATTCGCTCGAATGCGACCTCGTGCATAACCCCTATGTGAGAGGGGGATCCAAAAAAACCAATACGAAAATTGGATTTGACTCTCCCTAGCTCAGGATGCTAATGTTTGGTTTGAAAGCTTTGGAGAGTTGTACTCATAGCCTAATCCAAAGTGCTAACCCTAGTCTACTGTTGGTGGAAGATCCTAAAAACAAAAATGGTCTAGATAATTTTTAATTAGTGTTCGTTTTACAACTGTTCTTTACTCAAAGGGTGTGTGAAAGTGAAACTGATGGAATCAGGACTCAATTCCCAAAACAAAATGCATGAAATATGATAAGCAATCATTTCTTTTCAATGAACGCCTATTTAAGGGAAAGAGAAAGAGTCATTTTCACTCTCAAACACTAATATGAAATGTCCTCAATCAATTAGTTCTCAATCGAATCCAATGCGATGCTAATTTTTTTTCAAAAATGCCTTATAATATGAAAACCAATCACTAATATGTATCTTTGTCATTTGTACGCGAATGATGATTAATTCAATGAAAAAACTTCTCCTGCTAATTACCCTTTCCGATCAAGGAGATTCAGACAAGCATGATCAGATTTCGCACACATGACACACACCCTCTTGCTATGATTGAAAACAAGAAGAAAACATAAAACAAAATATAACCAAGAAAAATCAAACAATTCACACAAAAGAGAGATGTTTAAGAACTATGACTTTAGAAAACCAAATAAGATGATTCACAGATTTCTGATGCCCTTCACCAGAGTTCCCTCTTAGTCGGATAGGAGAGAAGAAAGCAGTGGATTGATTTCAAGTTCTCAATAGAAGAAAAATGAAAAATGAAGAAGAAGGCCTCAAAGTATGAACAACAAAGTGCTTATTCCTCATAAGGAAGAATGTCAAAGTTCAAAAGGAAGAAGCATTGAATCACAAAGAAGCTCAGTAAGTGAAAAAACAGGGTTTGGACCTCAGAAAATGCAATTTTGGAAGGTATTTTTTCAAAGGAGAGGTTGGGACTCTGGTGTAAGGGAAACTGGAGCATTATAAAGATCTATCTAAGACTTCCAGGGAGTGCTGGCGCTGGGATAACATAGGCACAGGGGCGCCAGGCTTCAAAAACTCAGAAAATTGCCCAAAAACCCAAAATTTCAGTCAAATTTTTGTCAATCAAGATGCATGTGACGGACTAAGGATTCAATCAGCAAGTGCAATCATACATATAGGGTGAACAAGGCCTAAAAGTACAAAGGGTAAGACAAGGTCTATGAGGAAAACCAAAAACCAAAAGTTTTGATTCTTTCCCAAGCGGAGTCGACAATTTCTGTTGAAGGAAAATCTCCCTGCGGATAGGTAGATCTCCTCTTGAGAGCTAGACTCTTAACTCTTAAGACATAATAACTCTTAAGATAGAGGTAGATCTCCTCTTCTTCTAAGGTTTCACATCTTTCCCTCTTTTTTGATAACTGTTGTTTCATAATGTCTTCGATTTTCTTTGCCTCTTCTAATTCCACATTTAGTAGGACAAGGTGTTCATGAGGTTCTTTACTGTCTTTCTCGAACTGTATCAACAATTGTTTTTCCTTTCTATTCTTAATTCTAAGTCTGTCAATCTCTTCCAGTGCATTGATCAGTTCTCCTTCCATATCAACAACAACTTCTTCTTCATTAGCCTCACTTCCTGTGCTTTTATTATCATAATCCTCTTTGGCCATAAGTATGAAGTCATTTAGTTTATCTTCAATAGAGGAGTCATTGTCTTCATCATCTGAAGGATCATCATCATTGTTTACAGAAAGACTTTTCTTCTTAAAATTATTCTCTTTAAAGAAATTTCTGTGTTTGTGCTTCTCCTCATCATCACATGTCTGATCCTTTCTTTTGTGAGGAAATTTATTTGCAAAATAACCTATCTTACCACAATTGAAACATTTGAAAGGAAATTTACCTTTGTATTTGACTGATCCCTTCTTCAGTCTCTTCACAAATTTTGCTTCAATTTCATCAGGCTTAGAATCCTCATTCTTGTCTGCCTTAAATGATGCTTCTCTGGAGGTGGGTTTATCTTTAACTATTCTCATTTCATATGCATTCAATGTTCCTAGAAGTTGGTCAAACTCCAAGGTTTTTAGATCATTAAGTTCTTCTATAGTAGAGACCTTCGGGTTGAACCTATCTAGTAGAGATCTCAAATTTTTCTGAACTAAAGAAGGTTCCTCAATTTTTCCACCAAGTGTTTTCATTGCATTTACCAGTTCTTCAACTCTGAGAAAGTATTTTCCAACAGTTTCATCTTCTTTCATCTTCAAATGTTGAAACTGAACTCTGTAGGTTTGAATATTTGCGTCCTTTACCTTCTCATTACCTTCATAGCTGCTAATGAGTTTGTCCCACATTTCTTTGGCAGTTCCTAGGTGCATAACTTTTACGAATTCTGCTTCTGCAAGCCCACTCAAGATAACATTCATAGCCTTAGTGTTGAAGATAAATTCTAGCTTGTCATCCTTATTATCTAGTACAAATGGCTTTACATAACTAATACCTACCACATCCCACACATCTGCACCTAAATCCATTATGTAGGCTCTCATTCTAACTTTCCAGAAGGCAAAGTTTGTTCCATTGAATAGAGGGGCCTTATTGGTTGAATTTCCTTCATGTCTTGACATGTTTAAGCTCTAGGATCTACCCTTATATAAAATGGGTTGGCTCTGATACAAATTGTTGGACAACTAAGCAGGGGGGGTGAAAAAATTGTTACCGAGCTTAAACAATTATGCTTATTTTAAACTTTTTTCAGAGCAATGAATGACAATTACAATAATGCAAGGAAGTAAGCTATAGAACATTCAACATCATTCACACATATGAAATATACAGAGACAGATATTTCCTGAGGAAATGAATAAAGGGTAAAAACCTCTTCTTCTTTATATGATAAGTAATATTTAAATTCTGTACATTATCATACTTATGAGCACCAACTCATAATGAGGCTACAAACTCTATTTTGCAAGCTGCTATTTGCTAAGAGCACCAACTCTCTGGATTCTCTAGCACCCACTAGAAGGAAGCACCGACTCCCTGGTTTCTATAGCACCCACTAGAAGGAAGAAAAAACTCCCTAAGAGTTCCAGCACCAACTGGATGGAAGCACCAACTTCTAGTTACACAGGCACTGACCTGTATATCAGAGAACCAATGTTCTCCCTTGCACCACGCTGCCACCCTGGTTTTTTTGGCTGCAACTAGATGGACGATACAACTCCTTGTGTTCAAGCACCCACTTGAACCTCTGAGGACAATAGTCCTCCCTAGCACCTCTCTACCACCCTGAAAAATAAAGTTGCTATATATAAATTTATCATAGTGATACAATATTTATCAATGGCTTACCGATCTCATCACTGTTCTGCTACACTGCTCTACTCTACCTGGATCAGTGTCTTCCTGCACTCCTTCATTACACTTTATGCTCTTTTGCCTTTTATTCTCTGTGCTCCATGTCCCATCTATGCACCATTCCTCTTCTGTGCATTTCAGCTGCAACACTCTACCTCCTTCTACACACCTTAATCACTCTCAACAACACCCAATCTCTTCTCTATTCTGCATTTTTATTCTCTCTGTGCATCTTTTGCATCCTCTATTCATAATGTTGAGTTCTCTTCCTGATCATCATTGCAACTCTTCAGCTTCCTTGGTGGTTAAACCCATGTGTGTATCATCATTGGGTGTTATGCCGAGATTCCTTAGCTTCTCAAGCAGTCCGGACTCTTCGTCTTCTTTGTCACAGTCGAGCTCATTCCCTCTGTTGTAGTTACAGGCTTCAACGCTCTTCCAGATGTCAATCACCTCTATGAATAGTATTCATACCACTGTAAGATTCCTCAAGACTCTTCATCTTCTTTGGCGATCACCCTGAAGTCTCTTCGAGTCCTCGGACAGAAACCATCAGTCGTTTCTAGCAGTTACACTATGAAACTCCAAGAAAACGCATTAGCAACTAAATTTCCAATCATCCAAGAGTCATGATTCAGTTCTGCTAATGGAATCGTAACTGATGGATTAACTGTGAAGAGCAACAATAGCCCTTCAATCATATTTCCAAGTATCTAACACCGTTGGATTACAAGCATATGGTCTTGCATTGATTTTTCCATTTCGCAATTCAACATTTCAACATTTCGGAATTCTTGTGGTGAAGTGTCTCGACTCTCCAAGTCGCGATCTCCGAAATGGAGATTAGATTCATGCTAGCTTCTCCCTTGAGCCTTCATCGATGTGACCATAGGTTATGACCAGGGGCCAATTCTGAACACGCATTTCGGATTTCACGTTTCGTGGATTCTGTGAAGAGTTGTCTTGACTCTCCATGTCCCAAACTCCAAAATGGAGCTTGTCTCTTCGAGCTCTTCTCTATAGCTCTTCGATGATGTGACCACCGTTGGTGACCAAGTGTTTATCTATAAAGTTCTTTCACAATTTATCATTTCAACATTCCTATGATGAAGGATCTTGACACTCCAGGTTGCAATCATCGAAATGGATTTTGGTTGCACTAGCTCCTTCCTCCATCTTCCGTAGATGTGACCACAGCCTTATTTGAAAACACATTTCAACATTTCATCATTTCGGAATACCTGTGGTGAAGTGTTTCGACACTCCAACTCCCAGTATCCGAAACCTACACTAAAAGGTGGTTTTCGCATTTCGGCATTTCGCATGTCGCGAATTCCTGTTGCAAGGCATATCGACTCTCCAAGTTGCAATCCTCGAAACTCTGAAACTCCATGTCATGATCCCCTAAACTCTATGTCATGATCCTCAAAATGATCTGAAGGTATTTCAGCGTTTCACATTTCACATCTTTGGGACTCCTGTGATGAAGAGTCTTGACTCTTGACTCCTCCAACTCCCGGTATCTAAAACTCTAAAATGGAGTCTTTGTTGATGTGTCTGTGTTAGTATTTTGACATTCCACATTTGTCAACTTCGGGACTCCTGTGATGAAGAGTCTTGACTCTTGACTCCTCCAACTCCTGGTATCCGAAACTCCAAAATGGAGTCTTTTTTTATGTGCCTGTTTTGGGATTTCAACGTTTCTCATTTCGCAACTTCAGGACTCCTATGATGAAGAGATTTGACTCTTGAATCCTCCAACTCCCGGTATCCGAAACTCCAAAATGGAGTCTTTTTTGATGTGCCTGTTTCAGGATTTTGGTGTTTCGCATTTCGTAAGTTCCTGTCGTGAGTTGCTTCCTTGACTCCTCCGACTCCCAGTATCCGAAACTCCAAAATGGAGTTTACGCTTCTGATCTTGCCATGCAATCATCGTTGCACTGCTGGTCTTGCCACTTTCTCTTGTTCGTCATCATTGGGCTGAGCTTGCCATCAATGACAAACAAATACTCTGCCTTCTATCTGCCTATTTTCCATTGTTGTCTCCCAACTGTAAACCTGCCACCATCACTACTATTCTTTCCTGTAACCATACCTTCATCGTTGTTGTTCTTGTGATCATTAACTATAAGCATTCTATCATTGCTACTATTCTTGCTTGTAGACATTCCATTGTTGTTGTTTTTCTTTCCATCAATGACAAGCACACTCTTCTTGTAAACATGCCAACAATCTTCCCCTTTGGAATTGATGGCAACCCTGAACGTTTGTGCTAATCTGTTTGGAAATCCAACTGTAGCATCCAGTCCGGACCACTCCTTTTATCCTTCTTTCACATCAATGTCAAAGAAAACATGCTCCCCCTGAGCTGTTGCAGTATTTTTTGGAGGTATCAGATATTCAATCAATACAAACTCCCCTAACAGGATGGACTCTCTTAGGTGTGAGACGGGATGACACCCAAATTCTATCGAAGATATTCAACTGGTGTCTTAGCTAGAGGTTTAGTAAATATGTCTGCAATTTGTTCTGTGGTTGGAATGTAATGGACCTGAAGAATCTGATTGGTGGCTTTCTCTCTCAGAAAATGGTATTTTATGGGAATATTCTTGGTCTTAGAGTGGAATACAGGATTCTTGGACACACTGATGGCACTAGTGTTATCACAATGAATTGGGATTGGTGCAACATATTTTACCTCCAAGTCTGCAAGTGTCCGAATCATCCATAATACCTAAGTGCCACAAGTAGCAACAACAATGTACTCTGCCTTTGTAGTTGATAAAGAAATGGAACCCTGCTTTTTACTCAATGATGCTACTAGAGAATCTCTTAAGAAGAACGCACCTCCACTCGTGCTTTTTCTTTTAGCCATGTAGTTGGCTCAATCAACATCTGAGTAGAATGATAATTGAAAATTCTGATTCTTAGGATACCATAGGCCATAGTTCATTGTTTCTTTCAAATATCTGAATATCCTTTTGACAGCTAGCAAATGACTATGTTTAGGTGTAGACTGATATCTTCCTACCATTCCAACAACATGCATTATGTCTGGAAAAGATGATGTGATTTAAAGCAGACTGCCTATCATTGACCTATATCAACTTTGATCAACATCACGTGAGTCATCATCCTTCTTTAATTTCCATCCAGTAACCATAGGTCTGCCCATAGGTTTAAAATATTCCATTTGAAACCTTTTCAACATTTCTCTTAGATATTTTTCTTGAGAAATGAACATCCCTTCAGACCTCTGAGTAATTTGTAGACCAAGAAAAAATGGCAGTTCACCTATCATAGACATTTCAAACAAAGACTCCATGGCAGAAGCAAACCATTGTACCAATGAATCCTTATTACATCTGAAGATGATGTCATCTGCATAGACCAACACGATGAGCAAATCATTATCCTCTATTTTGATATATATATTGTTGTCAATTGTTCCTCTCTTGAACCCTTTGTCTTTGAGATATGTATCCAGTCTGTGATAACATGCACGAGGGGCTTGTTTTAACCCATATAAAGCTTTCTTCAGCTTGCATACTATGTTAGGGTTATCAGATAGCTCAAAACCCTCTGGTTGTTCCATATAGACTTCTTCATTTAAATATCCATTTAGAAAAGCTGACTTGATATCCATTAGATAGAATTTAAACCTTTTATGACAAGCATAGGCAAGAAATATTCTGATAGCTTCTAATCTTGCTACATTCACAAATGTTAAATCAAAATCCAGTCCTTCTATTTGAGCATAGCCTTTACAGACCAATCTTTCTTTGTTCCTAACAACTTGTCTCTGCTCATTTAACTTATTCTTAAAGATCCATTTGGAACCAATGATATTTTTACCTTCAGGTCTATGAACCATCTCCCACATATTGTTTTTCTCAATTTGATAAAGTTCATCATTCATTGCTTTAACCCAATGGTCATATTTTCTAGCTTCATTAAAATTCTTGGGTTTCAACATGGATATGAAATTTGTATGTGATTGTTCAGTGTTTTTTATTATATTTCTCCTAGTTTGTACACCTTTGTCTTTTTCACCAATTATCTGACTTGCAAGATGATTCTTTTGAGTGTTTCTGGAGGAGGAATTTGAAATTGTCTGCTGATTTGAGTCTGTCTGAGTATCTATGTCTTCATCTGATTCAGAGTCTTCATTTTTTTATTCTTGGACCTTTTCATCTTTAGCCTTAGTTGTGTCCTTTGTATAAGACTCATGATTGTACACCTCTCTTGCTGGGATTCCTTCATCAACTTTTATATCAATACAATCAACCGTTTTATGCACCCTCTTATTATAGCATATATATCCTTTACTGTTTGTAGCATATCCTAAGAAAATACCTTCATCAGCCCTATCATCATATTTTCCAAGGTTCTCATCATTATTCTTTATGTAATATTTACTCCCAAAGACTTTGAAGTGTTTGATTGAAGCAGGTCTCCCATACCACAGGTCATAGGTTGTCTTGTCACTTTGTGGTCTGAGGTGGGCTTTGTTAATAACATGGACTGCTATGCGTATTGCTTCTACCTAGTAGGTTTGACCAATGTTCTTCTCATTCATGATTGACCTGGCCATTTGCTGCACTGTTCTGTTTTTCTTCTCAAATACTCCATTTTGTTGTGGAGTTCTTGGGATTGTGTATTCTCTCTTGATCCCATGCTTATCATAGAATTCCTTGAAATAACCTGACATAAATTCTCCTCCTCTGTCTGATCTTACTGCCTTTAACCTCTTGCCTGTTTGATTCTCAATTAAAGCCTTAAATATTTTAAACTTCTCAAATGCTTTAGCTTTTTCCTTGAGAAAGGCAACCCAATAAGTCTGGAGTAATCATCAATAATCAGCCTGAAGTAGTTTTATTTCCATGTGCCTTCCTATCTTGATGGTCCACATAAATCCATTTGAACTAGTTGGAGTGGTTTCTATGTTGAAGTAGAGCTCTTGGACTTAAACTATGTCTTGGTTAGCTTTCCTACTTGGCATGGTTTACACATAGAATGTTGGGGCTTTGATATTCTCGAAATATATTTTACTGCCTCAAGATTTTTGAGATTGATTAAGTGGTCAAAGTTTAGATGTCCAATTCTCCTATTCCATAACCATCTTTCGTCATACTTGCTTAAGTGGCATTCTTCTTTTTCTTCTTTTAACACATAGACATTGTTTTATGTTCATATCCCTTTTGCAACTAGCTGTCCTGAATTCATAGATTTTATTCTACAGTCTTAAAGGTAAAAATGAATTCACATACTCGGTCACATACCTGACTGACACTAAGCAGATTATGTTTCATACCTTCTACAAACAACACATCTTGATATTTCCCTTTTCCATTACTCAAACTTACCATTCCTTTACCTTTTATTTTTCCTGGTGCATCATTTCCAAAAGTTACATTCCCTAATTTTCTTTCACTTAGAGTTAGAAACTTACTTTTGTCTTCAGTCATATGTTTGGAACATCCACTATCAATATACCAGGGATTATTTTGTCTTTGGGCTGATAACACTAGTCCACACTTGTCATTTGCTTTCTTCTTCCAAACCTTGACATTTTCAGCAGTGGGGATCAAATCTGGCTTGTAATTCCTTAAGCGACAATCTGTAGCTTTATGTCCATAGTTATGCTAGATGTAACATTCTGGTTCACTAAATAGAAGATCATAGCAATTGTTATGCTCATAACTATTGTTATGTTTAACCTGCATCCTTTTCCCAGCCATCGCATGATTTATATTCTGAGGTTGTTTGTTGCTTGGTTGTCTCGGTCTTTGTTGTGGAAGATGGTTATTCGTTGAATATATTGATTGTTCATTTCTAAATCTTAAAGAACAATTTATAGCTTTGTGACCAAAATTAGAGCATAAAAAACAATAACCATAGAAAAAACCTTTGTACCTTGAAAAACTCTATCTTCTTTGAGGAGGTCAATTTCTTTCATGCTGATAATCTCTTTGATCTACAGATTGGGTTCTCGTACTTTTTCTTTCATTCCTTCTTGGTGGATGGTTTCCTTTCTTTGTTTCTGCAGAGTGACTGTTGTCAATGTTTGAGGATTTGACAAACTTGATAGGTTCTGTATTACTTGGATGATCACTACTTGATCCTTCTTCGTACCCCAATCCATCTTTCAAATTCTGGTTTCTTTGCTGAATTAAAATTGAGGTTAATCCTTATTTGGCTTTAATACTTGGCATATTTTGGTGATACAATCCATTAAACTTCTCCATTACTTTTCTAGTTTTTACTATCTCTTCTTATAAGGTTTCACATCTTGCCTTCTTTTCTGTTGTTTTTCCTTTCTGTTCTTAATTCTGAGTCTATCAATCTCTTCCAGTGCACTGATTAGTTCTCCTTCCATATCAACCACAACTTCTTCTTCATTAGGCTCACTTCTTGTACTTTTATTATCATAATACTCTTTGGCCATAAGTATGAAGTCATTTAGTTTATCTTCAATAGAGGAGTCATTGTATTCATCATCTGAAGGATCATCATCATTGTTTACACACAAACTTTTCTTCTTAAAATTATTCTCTTTAAAGAAATTTCTGTGTTTGTGCTTCTCCTCATCATCACATGTCTAATCCTTTCTTTTGTGGGGACATTTATTTTCAAAATGACCTATCTTACCACAGTTGAAACATTTGAAAGGCAGTTTACCTTTGTATTTTCCTGATCCCTTCTTCAGTCTCTTCACAAATTTTGCTTCAATTTCATTAGGCTCAGAATCCTCATTCTTGTATGCCTTAAATTATGCTTCTATGAAAGTGGGTTTATCTTTAACTATTCTCATTTCATATGCAGTCAATGTTCCTATAACTTGATCAAACTCCAAGGTTTTTAGATCATTAAGTTMTTCTATAGAAGAGACCTTCGGGTTGAACCTATCTGGTAGAGATCTCAAAATTTTCTGAACTAAAGAAGGTTCCTCAATTTTTTCACCAAGTGCTTTCATTGCATTTACCAGTTCTTCAACTCTCAGAAAATATTTTCCAATAGTTTCATATTCTTTCATATTCAATTGTTCAAACTATACTCTATAGGTTTGAAGTTTGGCGTCCTTTACCTTCTCATTACCTTCATAACTGTTAATGAGTTTGTCCCACATTTCTTTGGTAGTTCCTAGGTGCATAACTTTTATGAATTATGCTTCTGCAAGCCCACTCAATATAGCATTCATAGCCTTAGTGTTGAAGCTAAATTCTAGCTTGTCATCCTTATTAGCTAGCAACTGGATTTGCATAACCAATATCTACCACATCCCAGACATCTTCATCTAAAGCCATTATGTAGGTTCTCATTCTAACTTTCCTAAAGGCAAAGTTTGTTCCATTGAATAGAGGGGCCTTATTGGTTGAATTTCCTTAATGGCTTGACATGTTTAAGTTGTAGGACCTACCCTTATATAAAATGGGCAGGCTCTGATACCAATTGTTGGACAACTGATAGGGGGGGGGGG
>JZKD02S1675378.1:151660-169983 GCA_000966675.3 Picea glauca | reverse complement strand
CCTATGGTAACTGGATGTAAATTAAGCAAGGATGATGATTCACCTGATGTTGATCAAAGCTCATATCGATCAATGATAGGAAGCCTATTGTACATCATAGCATCTCGCCCAGACAAAATGCATGTTGTAGGAATGGTAGGAAGATATCAGGCTACACCTAAACAGAGTCATTTGCAAGTTTTCAAAAGGATATTCAGGTACTTAAAAGAAACAATGACATATGGTCTGTGGTATACCAAAAATCAAAGTCTTTAGTTGACTGCTTATTCAGATGCAGATTGGGAAAATTGTGTTGATGAGAGAAAAAGAACCAGTGGAGGAGCCTTCTTCTTGGGTAACTCCTTAGTAGCCTGGCTTAGTAAAAATAAAGGTTCCATTTCTTTATCAACCATAGAGGCAGAGTACATTGCTGCTGCTACCTATTGCACATAGGTATTATGGATGATTCAGAAATTTTCAGACTTAGAGGTAAAATATATTGCACCGATCCCAATTCATTGTGATAACGCAAGTGCCATCAGTGTGTCTAAAAATCCTGTCCTCCACTCCAAGACAAAACATATTCCCATAAAATATCATTTTCTGAGAGAGTAGGTCACCAATAAGATCTTTCAAGTCCATTACATTCCCACTACAGAACAAATTGCAGACATCTTTACTAATCCCCTAGCCAAGACACCGTTTTAATATCTCAGACAGAAGTTGGGTGTCATTTCGTTTCACACCTAAAAGAGTCCATATTTTTGGGGGGAGATTTGTATTGTTTGAATATCTAATGCCTCCTAAAATTACTGCAATATCTCAGGGGGAGCATGTCTCTTCTTTGACATTGATGTCAAAGGGGGAGAAAAGAATTCAGGTGCCTTAGTTGCCATCAATTCCAAAGGGGGAGACTGTTGGCAAATGTTTAACAGGTAGAGTATGCTTGTCATTGATGGCAAGTACAACAGTGAAGATGGCAGGATCAAAGTGTGCATCGATGGAAAAACAAGAAAAATGTAAGCTCAGGAGGAATTAGCGCAGAGTCGAATGCAGTGCATTTAACAAGTAGAAGGATAAAATTAAGGGCATCTATATTTATCCATCTGTAGGAGAAAGGAAGAAGAATAAAATCCCTTAGGGATCTGAGCGTGTTAGAAGCTCAGGAGAGACAGCACTGAGTGTGCATGTGAAGACTTTGCAGGAAGTCCAAGAATCCCTTGGGGATTCGAAAGTGAAAGCTCAGGAGGAACAGTGTCGAGGAGAACGCACGCAACAAATCTCAAGATACAGGAGTTCACAGAGGAGAAGGAAGACAAAGGTCGAGGCCATTGAGAACTTGTAATTCTCCCAAGGTTGGGAGGAAAGTGTGCAAAGATCAGGAGGGAGCACAAATGACGTTAGATAGGCTGAAGAAGAAGATCTGGACCATTGGTTTCTATGTTCAGGAGGAGCTTAGGAGAAGCCTACAGAAGGGAGAGATCGAGAGCCATTGGATCTCATTCAGAAATCCCGTCAGCCAATAGATCGGACAGGAGATGCACGAGGTTTACCATCGGGAAAATCCAAGGTGAAATCCTGAAAGGAGGTTTGACTCATCGGGGTTTCACATATCGGGAATCCCGTGAGCCAATGCATTACAACATTGAAAATCTTGAAACCCCGACGAGTGGTTAGACTGCGGTCACGGGGATAACGGTCATATGGGCCAAGAGCCTAGCCAGGAGAGCTAGTGTGTAAAGAGCGCGTTAGGATTCAAGGGATCGCGAATCCTGAGGACATACATGTTTCAACATTGGAAAGTCTGAAACCCCGATGAGGAGGTTTGGCTGCGGTCATATAGGGGGAGGTCACGTGGACAACGAGCTCAACCGAAGGACTAATTGATGTTAGAGGTGTCAGATCTAAGCATAGGGTCTGACCACCATTGGATCGAGGAAAACCTACACGATCTTTAAAAAGTGCAAGGAGTAGAGGGCTCACAAATCCCAGAAGCAGGAGGATCGTCCATCTCAGGGGGTTATGTGGACCGTTGATCCGACTCCCTGTCAGGGTTTTGAGGATTGAGAGTTGGAGATGTCAAAGAATATTGACATCAAGAATCCTGAAATCGCAATGTGTGAAATCCCGATTGAACCTAAACCGTCAGATAAAGATGTGATCTAGACCATCGACCCGAATCACGTCAGCAGACCACGTCAGCTAGGAACACATGGCACAACCAGGTAATGACAAGTGTCAGACTGATTCAACATTTCAGGAACATGTAAGTCACAAATCATAGTGACACATGGCAGTATTCAACACATGTCAATCCACATGTGACGTCAGCATATGGACACCACGTCAGAGTTTCGAGGATTGCGTTTTGGAAATGTCAAAGAAACATTGCAACAGGAATCCTTATTTCTCGATATGAAAAATCACGACTCAAATCGCAGCCATTGAATCAAGATTAAATCTGGACTGTTGATTCCAGTCAATGGAGAGGCATCAGGGATCGAGAGTTAGACATGTCAAAGAAAATTGACATTAGGAATCYCGATATTGCGATAGGTGAAATTGTGATATAATCTGAACCGTCAGATCAAGTGTTGATCGGAGGGCTAYTGATGCACGACACAGTGAAACTACCAGAAACCATTGATGGCATCTGCTAGAGAATTCAAAGAAACCCCTGTGTGATCACCAGAAGAGATGAAGAGTCTCCAAGCTTCGTCCAAGTGAAGGAAGACTATTTTTAGAAGGTATTAACAGATGGATGAGCGTGGAAGCCTATAACTAAAATAGAGAAGGTGAGCTCGACTGTCACAGAGAAGACGAAGAGTCCCAACTGATAGAGAGGCTGAGGAATCTCAACATAACATCGAGTGATGCTGAACACATGGGAAAACAACCAGAGAAGTTGAAGAGTTACGATGATGATCACGCAGAGCACTCGAGAGGTGGAGGAGATTGGCATGGTATGAGCATGCATAGGAATGAAAAATATTGCATGCACAAGATGCACAGAAGCTATATATACACGGTATAGAGAAGAGATGAGGTTGCAGTTGCTGTTGGTGGTTGTTGTGGTTGTTGTTGGTGAAGGTGATTCATGTGTGAAGAAGGAGGAGAGTGCAACAATTGAATAGCACAGAAGAAGAACTGTGCAGTGAATGGACATGGAGCATAGAACATAAAAAGTGGAAGAACAGATAGCACAAGTGATGTGTGCAGAAAGGAAATGAGGTAGACAGAGAAACGAAATGCATCAAAATAGTGATAAGTCTGGTAAGCCATTGTTGAACATCATATCACTGTAATAAGTTTCAGTAGCAAAGATTTATATTTTAGGGTGTTTGGGAGGAGCTAGGGAGGACTGGTTTCCTCAAAGGTTCAAGTGGGTGCTTGAACACTGGGAGATGGTGCTTCCTTCTAATTGGTGCTAGAGAAACCAAGAAGTTGGTGCTAGAGAAACTAGGGAGTTGGTGCTTCCTTCTAGTGGGTGCTAGAGAAAACAAAGAGTTGGTGCTCTCAGCAAGTTGCAGCTTGCAAAACTAAGGTTGTATCCTCATTATGAGTTGGTGCTCATATGTATGATACTGTAAAGAATGTAACCATTACTTATCATATAAAGGAAAAGAGGTTTTTACCCTGCATGGGTTTCCTCGGGAAATATCTGTCTCTGTGTTTCACATATATGTGAATGATGTTGAAAGTGCCATTGTTTATTTCCTTGCATTATTGTGATCATTATTCAGTGTCTCTACAAAGATTTTAAAAGAACCATAATTGTTTAAGCACGGTAACAACTGATTCACCCCCCCTCTCAATTGTCTAACAAACATTGGGTAGAGTGAGTAGTCAATAGTCTTGGGAAAATAGAGGAAATCCATATGGAGAGAATAGGAAGTTTTTCACATAGAGTCTTGGCATGAACAATAAGCAGAGAGCAGGGGAAAAGAGCATCGGATATAGAGGTAGAAGGATGGGTTAATTATGGAGCATGTTGGAGCATTTTTGGAGAATTTTGAAGTTGAATATTGAAGATCCAAGTTGTCAGGCCCGAAGAGTTAACTCCTGTGGGAGTTGCGCTGTAACAAAAATTGTTTACTATTGTTTGCTGATAGATTTCCCTTGCAGCGAGTTCCCTTGAGTTCCCAGTAGAGAGATTTGTGTTTACCTATTAGAGAGAGACTTTGATAAATGAATGGGATTCCTAATGGACTGAGAGAAGTGAAGGAGTACATTCCTTGGGTTGAACAAGTCAAGAGGAAGAGAGATGGATGAAATTTGGGATAGATGTAGGAGAATACTAGTGGGTTGTGGGTTATTGAGTTGTGAGTGGACTGTGAGAGGAACCCTTTTTTGTGGATTCCTATCCTTAGATCGGGGGTGATTTTCTGTCGATATTTACAACAACAAGTCTATGGTTGGGTGGAACTTCCTTCCCATTCATTTGGTTGACAAACGTTTTAAAACGATAAGTGTTTATCTATTATCTGAGTTTTCTTATGAGTCTTAGGTTGTGCATTTTACCGTGTATGACAATGGTTTTATGTGTTGTTGTAGATGATTTATTATTTTCATCTCTGTTCATTTATAATGTTGTAGATTCATTTAATTATGGGTAGTAGAATCTATTTAATTCTATGTGTAATTTATAACTAGTAAGCTATAAGAAATGAGTTAGCAAGATTTTTTTTATTTTTATGTGTATTTTTCACGTGGTAATGTTCCTTGGTTAAGCTGGGGAAAATTACATATGGGCCTTGGTATAAATCACATTAGTGCTATGGACTTATTTGAAACAATATTTCAACAAGAAATGCAAAGAATACTATAAGGCTCGAGACATCAGGGATGGAATTTTTAGGATGACCCAGGGAGAACAATAATCAATGGAAGATTATGTAGAAATATTTTGATTAAGCTATAAAATGTATACAAAATATATATTGGATCTATAATTACTCAAGTTGGTACTCCTCAAAGGTGTTATAAAGGGGATGGAGACATTGAATTTGATTACAAATGGTGACCTTTTTAGCTTTCTTATGATAAGATAAAAGAAATATTCAATAATCATTTAAGAGCCACCAATAAGAAAAATAAAGGATGTAGATGAAGTATTGTACAATCATTAAAAAGAGAAACAACTTGACTAAAATAATCTGAAATAGGAAATCTACTTGAAGATATGAAAATCAATATCCTACATTCACTTTCCATGTAACTAGATACTATGCAAATTAAGAGGAGTCAATAAGAAGATGCAAAACCTTTGGTTATTTTCTATTTTAAATGTACAGAGAAGCATGCTAGGAATGAATGGCTATAAACAAATGAAGGATGTTTCAAACTTGTGATGAAAATCATAATGCAATTCAATTTCCATCTTTACTTGGTCTGAAAGTTGTATACTAAGGATATGAAGAGAACATAGGCTGGCTATGTTTCATGAATAAGAGGAGGCAAGGTCCACCATGGAAATTTTCACAAGGTATGCCTTATGTACATCCTCAATATTTTAATTTTGGTTATAATAATCAAATATATGTTTGTCCTACAACTTGGTATCCATCAAACCAATAAAATTGGATAACAAAATCCCAAGGTCCATAATAATGGTAGTATCTACCTCAAGTACAATCTTTTCAATTACAAACTCAACAACAATATTGATGACCTAACTCTCAATAATTTTGAAGACCTCAGTCAAAATAGAAACAAGTATTGATACCACCTTCTCAACAAACCACTAATCAACAAACACCCAAGCAACCTCAAATTCCTACCCAAAAAACACCAAAACCATATAATAGAATGGTTTAACCAATCTGTAATAATTATATGGAAAATTATGAAACTTATTCATTAAGTTATTTGGGTTGTAATGAATTAACCTTCACTTAGGAAAGGTAGTGGTAGATCCTTTAACTCCACTAGTTACTAGGAAATTAGAAGAAAAGCAACCATATAAATTAAAAGCTAAAATCCAAGAAAAAAACCAACAACCTTCTCTACCAACACCCCTAAAGAAAAATATGCCTTACCTAAAGAGGCCTGAGTAGATGGAAACACTCATTGAATTTTAATATAATCTTTCAGGAAAACTAAATAACTTTTGTGTTAAGATTCCACTTCTTAAACTAATCAAAGATCTGCCCATCTATAAAAAGATTATTAAGGAAAGTTGGGTTGTTATATTCTTTGCAGTGAAAGTATAGTCGAGGTGAATCGACTAATGGTCGAGGGTCGAGGTGGATCAACAACAAGTCGAAGGCAGAGGTAGTCAACTAGGTAAAGTAGAAGTTGAAGATATTAATGGAAATTCAACCAATAAGATGTTGAAGTGTGGGCGTGAAATAACTGACTAGAGACTGAAAAAAGGTCGAGTGGTAATCTGACTTGGAGTCGACTGTAACAAAATCCCAAGATTTCAGGATTTGTAGCTAATGATCTGCATGGATCTGTAACCATTTTTGGGTGCCAATATTTAGGTTTTTTCCTGTTGTAAAGCCTATAAAGAGGTATGGTGTAAGGTCACAAAGTCTAATCAATGAATCTTAGGATAGCCAGTCTTTAGAGAAATCTTTAGATGTAGGTTGTTGGTCATGCAGATCTAAGCCATATTGGCTACAGGGTTATTCTTATGTAGGAAAGAGGGTATGATGTCGATTGTGTATTAGGTGTGGAATAAGGTTAGACATGTAACCTTTTATTTAGATTGAATAAGACAACAAGAGAGAATAACACTCAAGGAATGTTGGTTTTCCCAGTTTAGGGTTTCCAAGGTAAAAATCGGTGTAATGTGCGATTTCTTTGTCATTTACGTTCTTGATTAAATTCTTCTTCTCTTATGCTAGGTTTAGAGTGGAAGTGTCTCTCATTTCTTGGAATGTGGTATTAGAGCTTAGGTCTACCCTGACAAGTGTGTTATTAGAGAGGTGTCATGCTTTGGTGAGTATATCAGATCTTGATTTACCAATCTTGAATATGAGAATTAAATCCTAGGTACAATAAGAGTTGTAAGTCATAAATTGTGTTAAATATTGTGGTAAAGAATGGCGAGAAGTTCAAGAATAGAGATATAAAAATTCAATGGCTAGAATTTTGAGCTTTGGAAACTTAAAATGGAAGATCTTCTTATAGATTGAGGACAATGGACAATGGTTTGTTTAGGTACCCAACCGATAGGCATGTCGTCGGAAGAATGGGAGAATCTCGAAAGAAGAGAAATAAGCACGTTTCATATATGTCTTGCAGATTTGGTACTGTTGAATGTCTCAGGTGAAGATTCATCCAATAAACTGTGGGACAAGATGGGAATCTTAAACCAATCAAAGTATTTAGTAAATAATTTGTTTATTAGAAAGAAACTATATCTTTTGAGAATGAGTGATGACAATTTGGTGACTGAGCATTTAAATGTATTAATACCATGTTAAGCGAGTTATAATATGTGTATATTAAGATCACTGATGAAGAGAAGTGTATCATCCTATTATGTTCTTTTCCAGACTCCTGGGATAGCTTAGTCATGGCTATTGGGAGTAATACAACCACACTAGCGCTAGAGGATGTGGTCACTTCTTTGTTGTTAGAATAAATGAGAAGGAAGAACATGAAATGATTGACCAAAGATGCTCTAGTAGTGAGAGGTCAATCGATAGACATAGATAAAGGAAGATTCTTCGATAGAAATTTCAAGTCGAAGGGTAGAAAAAAATCCCCGGTTCAGTCGACACGGAGTTGCTGGAAATGCGGTAAAGATGGAAATTATAAAAAGGATTGTAAGTTGAAGGAAACCAAATTCATTTTTGGATCCGACGAGAAGAAGTCGACTAAGAGAAAGATGACCCCGGATAAGGGAGGTGATGTGGACTTGGTGTCAACTAGTACAAAGTTATATCAATATGTTTGGTTGATCAACTCAGGAGTGTCCTATCATATGACACCAAATAAAGAATGGTTTTGTGAATATGAAAGATATGATGGGGGTGATGTGGTATTGGGGGAAAACTCGACAACCAAAATATTTGGACAAGGAAGAGTTCGATTGATACTACAAGATGGGATGAAAAGAACCATTCCAAGTGTGCTACACATTCTAGGTTTGGAAAGAAAACTGATATCTTTCATCAAGATGAGTGATGCAGATGTGCATACTCTATTTCATAAGGATTCGTGCAAGATGGTAAGAGGTGTGATGGTATTAATGAAAGGAGTTTAGATTTATACCCTATATAAGATATTAGGGAATGTTGACTCAAGTGGATGCAACAACATTGTTTCCCCTGAAATCGACTCGACTGCAAATCGGCTCAACTCAATGTCGACTCGGCTTGACTCGAATCTAGCTAAGTCGATTCAAACCAACTCGACAAGAAATGATAAAATTGAACCAACCGACTTGACACATTGGAGAAAAAGGACTTCGAGCTATGCAAAGAAAAGGTATGGTCGAAGGGTTTCCTGAATGTGGTTTAGAGGTCAAATTTTGTAAAAATTGAATATATGGAAAACAAATTCAGGTGAGGTTCCCATCTAGAGCGACAAGGGAAAGTGGGATTCTATATTTGGTGCATAGTGATGTGTTTGTCTCGGTTACAATGCCTTCACTTGATGGATCCTTGTATTATGTCTCCTTCATAGATGACTTCTGCAGGAAGACATGGATATATTTCCTGAGGAAGAAAGTAGAGGTTTTCGAGATACTTAAGGAGTTTAAATCTCCTGCGGGAAACTAGATAGAAAAAAGAATTAAGGTGTTGAGAACTGACAATGGTGGGGAATTCTGTGGAAAAGAATTTGATCAGTTCTATATGCAGTGTGGCATAGCACACAAAAATAACACACCATATACCCTACAAAAAAATGGAGTTGTCGAGAGAATGAACATAACGGTGATGGATAAGGCAAGGAGCATGCTCATTGGTGCTAGGGTCACAGAAGTATTTTTGGGCAGAGGCATTTGACACTGCAAGATATATGGTTAATATGTATCCTTCATTGATTTTAATCAACACGAATCCACCTGAGGTATGGTCTGGTAAGAAGCCTTCTATGGAACATCTCAAAGTATTTGGCTGTGATGCATTTGCGCATGTTCCTAAGGAAAAGAGGAGCAAGATGGACTAGAAGGCAGTCAACTATATTTTCACTGGATATAAAGAAGGAATGAAAGGATATAAGCTCTGGGATCCTGCATCAAGGAGAACAGTGTATAGTCGAGATGTGGCATTCATAGAAGTCAGAGGTAAGTGCGAGAATGAGGAAGTTGTTCAAACCGAGAATAATCCTGAGACGGTACGGTTTGAACTAAGGAACGAAGAAGATGATTCAGATGAGTCGAATGAATACGAGGAAAAGGTGGAACATCAAACTTTGGTGGTAAGGAGGTTATAAATATTAAGAAAACAAATAGAAAGGTATAGTTCACCTGACTTCCATTCCACATTCATGCTAACCGCCATCGAAAATGAGACCAAGTCGGTTGGTGAGGCAGTCGACTTGGCAGAGGGTAAACTCTAGAAGGATTCCATGGTCGAAGAGATGGGATCCTTGCAAAATAATGAGACATGGGATTTAGTAAAGTTACCTAGTGGAAGAAATCCTATTGACACCAAGTGGGTATTCAAGAAGAAGTTGAATTCTGCAGGACAAGTCAAGAAGCTCAAAGCTTGAATGGTAGTGAAAGGTTATTCCCAAGTCGATGGAGTCAACTTCAGTGATATTTTTTCCCCTGTTGAAAAATTAACTTACATTAGAGTAATATTGTCTTTGGCTGCAACATTTGATCTAGAAATAGAACAAATGGATTTGAAGACAACATTCCTACATGGGGACCTGGAAGAAGAAATATACATGAAACAACCTGAAGGATTTGTAGTAAAGGGAAATAAAGAGTTGGTGTGAAAACTGAAAAGATCCCTTTATGGTCTAAATCAATCAGCAAGGATGTGGTACCATAAGTTCAACATATACATCCTTAATTTTGGATTTTTGAGAAGCAAAGATGATCACTTCATATATTCCAAGGAAGAAGGTGGGTGTTTTATATATGTAGCTTTGTATGTTGATGACATGTTACTGGTTGGAAAAAACATGGACGCAATAAAGGAGGTAAAGAAGTAGCTATCCTCCAATTTTGGCATGAAGGATCTCAGCGTAGCTAAATTAATTTTGGGAATGGATATTAAGAGAGATCAAGCCGCTCAAAATCTCTAGTTGAATCAAACGAAGTATATTGAAACAATTATGAAACAGTTCAACATGCAAGATTGCAAACCAATGAAGTTGACAATTCTTGTGGGAGAAAGGCTTATTATTGAATAGTGTCCAAAGACACAAGAAGAAATAGAAGACATGGAACATGTTCCCTATGTAAGTTTTTTTGGTAGTATAATGTATGTGATCACCTACACTTGAACAAACATTTTCCATGCAGTGGGCATGTTGAGAAGGTACATGTCGACACCTAGAAAGTAGCACTGGACATCTGTCAAGAGAGTATTTAGGTATTTGTGTGGCACAAAGGACTATGCTATATGTTACCAAGGAAGACATGGAGGTGACAATGGAAAATTAAATGTACATGGCCTTGTTGACACCGACTAGGCTAGAGATCTGGAACGATGGAGGTCGACCAACAAATATTTCTTCAAGATGTTTGGTGGAGCAATAAGTTGGATAAGTAAGTGATAGGAGGTAATATCCTTGTCAACAATAGAATATGAATACATTTCAGCCACTCATGGAAGAAAATAAGTGGTATGGTTGCAAAGGTTGTGTTCAGGAATCGAGTTTGAGTAGAGAGCTATAAAGGTGAGTTGCGATAGTCAAAGTGCAATATTTCTGGAAAATAACTCTCCTTATCATTCAAATACTAAGCACATTGATGTACACTACCATTTCATAAGAGATAAGGTGGAAAGTAACATGGTGCTACTAGAGAAAATAGACACATTGGAAAACATAACAGACTCATTGACCATGTCTGTGAGTGATATGGAGTTCTCTTGGTGCAGAGAGGAAATGGGAACTACTGCCTTAGGTCTGTGAATGAAAGTTCAGGAATTTCATGTTTTAGTAAAGAAGTCAACAAGTGGGAGAATTTTTGGTTGTTATATTCTTTACAGTGAAAGTCTAATTGAGGTGAATAGATTGATGGTCGAAGGTCAAGGTGGATTGACAGTAGTCAAGGTTGAGGTGGATTGATAGCAAGTCAAAGGTCAAGGTAGTAGACCATGTGAATTCAAAGTTGAAGATATCGATGAAAATTCAACCAACAAGAAGTTGAATTACGGGAAGGTCGACTGGTAATCCGAGTTGGAGTCAACTTTAATAGAATCTAGGGATTTGTGGGATTTGTAGCCAATGATATGCATGGATCTGTAACCGTTTTTGGGTGCCAATATTTATGGTTTTTCCTCTTGTAAATCCTATAAAGAGGCATGTTGTAAGGCCATAAAGGCTAATTGATGAATCTTAGGATAGGGAGTTTTTAGTGAAATATTTAGATGTAGGTTGTTGGTCATGCATATGTAAGCCAAATTGTCTACAAGGTTCTTCTTGCATAGGAAAGAGGGTATGATGTCTATTGTGTCTTAGGTGTGGACCAAGGTTAGACATGTAACCTTTTTATTCAGATTGAATAAGACAACAAGAGAGAAGAACACTCAGGAAATGTTGGTTTTCCTGGTTTAGGGTTTCCAGGGTAAAATATTGGTGTACTATGTGATTGCTTTGTCATTTATGTTCTTGATTAGGTTCTTCTTCTCTTCTTCTAAGTTTAGTGTGGAAATGGTTGTCATTTCCTAACCAGTAACTGTGCATCAAAAGACTTGGAAGGTAGAAAAAAGATCCTCCCACTATCAATGTAGTAGGAGAGCTTGTTGACCTCTTGTTAGGGAATATTTTTACTCCTAAATACATTGATCTAGGTAGCTCTATAGTATATGTGTACATATCCAAATGATTTGGTAGATTTAGGAGTAATAATATATGCCATGACTAAGGATATCATGCTCAAGTTAAATCTAAGGGAACTATTGAGACATACACCTACTATCATTCAATTAATAGATAGATCTAATGTTAGCCTTGAATGGATGTTAGAATATGTAATTGTCTAAATATTCTTTCATAAATATGCAATAGAATTTATAGTGCCTCAAACTAAATATAAACTCAGTGATACCCCTTAATTATTGGTAGAAATTGGTTATCAATACCTACATTGGTTGTAGAATAGGTGAAAAGATAATTACTCATTGTAAATCTCAAAATAAATTAACTCTTTATCCCCTTTCCAAACCATTTGTACAAACCAAAATTCCATTATCGATAGAGCAAGAGGAAGATGAGGAATTTTTTGAAGTTACTATTTTGATATGGATTACGTAGAGAATGAATTGAAGGAAAAAATATAAATGGAACTACAGAGATATATTGCAAAGATCATAGTAATACAATAAAAACCCAACTTCTATTAATGAATGTAATGGAAAAATACTATAAGATGCACACCATTGCAAACTATCTAGAATGGTGGTATTTTATCTGTAAACAAAGAAGTGTCCGCGGAACTTATTCATGAGAAAACATTATAAGAAGCCAAAAAATTTCATTTTACATATATTTTTATGCCATAGAATGCAAAAAACAATAAAGAGCCAAAACCCTAACCCTAGGAAAATATGTGGCTAAAGGAATGCGGTCCCCGAGGAGGCTAGTTGATATGTGCACTTATTGGTGGAATATATTTTGCATAAAAACTCCATTTAGGGAGTTTCTTGGACCATTGCAAAGATTAATCCATATTATATGAGTTTGGTATGACACCTGATCAAATATTGTATGTTCCATGTAAAATTATAGCAATGCAAAGGAAATTCCCAAAAAACACACTAGAAGTTTAGAACTGGAAAAACTGTAGTAAAATTGTCAAGATGTGGAACCATGTTGAATTAGTGGAACAAGTGCATGGCCAATGGTATCAAATAGATAAATCACCCCCTTTAGGGAATAAGTTTTCCCATTACATTAAGTTCCTCCATCAAATGAGAAACTTCTATTGAATCTTACTCTTGGCGAGTTTCTTTCCCTAGTGAAGGAGCTTCCTTACTTTGATAACTCAATAGAGTTGGGTATTCAGATGCTAAGTACCCTTAGTATTGATGGTCTTGATATGATCATGTGTCACCTACTCAATGTATTCAATATTTATTTCCATAAGGTCCATGTGCTTGGCCACCTCTAAGGTGTCCAAGAGAGGTGGAAAATATGGTTGGAGCAACTCCACATTAAATACAAGGTCTAAGCCAAAGAATGAGGGGATACTTAATTGTAAAGAATTCTCACCCACAACCTTGGTGATGGTGTAAGACCCATATCAAAGTGGTTATAGATTCCAGTGGGGTCCTGTGAGTTGTCATTTATACAAATGAAAGCATACATGATCTTCCACCTAAAACTTCTTTGGAACATGATGTTGATCATGTTGCTTCTTTTACTTGGCATTGGCTTTCTACAAAATATTATGAACCTATTATTGTATGTGTTGGATCCATTTGACAAATTTGGCTACTATATAAGCCTGTGTATGAGCATGGGAAGATTCTTTTCGTGTAGATGAAATGGGTAGATATACATCAATTGGATCCAACGACTAGAGCCCCTGGGACACTTGAAAAAGGTTGGGGCCACTAGATCTATGAAGGAAAATGTTGTAGCTATATTGAATGTAAGAAAGGTTCTCATCCCGTGTGCATGGATGTTTGGGTTTGTAAATTCTTAGATATGCACAATCATCCAATTGACTACCTCTATATGTCGATAATGTAATTTTTTTAATATAAAGTTGCTGAAATAAATGTAAGAACAAAAGTAAAGACACCAAGATGATAATCAAGATATATGAGACATAAATCAATCCTTTATTTCATTCCAATTCACCAAAGAGTCATTTTCTTTACAAAATCTCATACAAAAGCCACATTCCCCTTTGTTGATGCTACCATTTTTTAGTCCTTCTCTTTGACAAAAGCGTAATAGGCCTATGTTTTTATCATTTTATTTGAATAGCTCATCCCTGCATGTGTGATTGATTAGAAAATAGTATTTTAAATAACCATACATGACAACTCTTAAAAATATGAAATAGATTTGGCTCAATAATGTATCAGACTCATGCAATCCAATCCATACAAATTGTTTTACTGTTAATCAATGAGCAGGGGGTGAAAAAGGGTTCTGGGATCAGGGATAATTTTAAGGATGGAAATTTATTTTAAAATGTAGAAACCTTGGCGAATCTTACTAATCCTTCATATGCCAACTACAAAATGTTTGGCGATATTTTTGTAAAAATATTCAAATTTATAAGGATTTTATATAGTTTGTATAAAGTTTTGGTGATTTTTAAGGTAAAATAATTTTATCCTACATAATTTGGGCGAATCATTTTTAGAATAGAGAATCTTATTTTGGGAAAAACGATGGAAAATTACCCCATGAGAAAAATTTAGCCCCTAAAATCATCCCTGTTTGGGATATGTGAGGGGTTTGTATTGAGAGAAAATATTATATAATGAGGGGGAAAAAGACACGATCACTGCTCAATGACAAAAATAATCAACTGAAAGAAACCAATAAAAAATCATTGTAATCCACACAAGACACTGCCACTTTCAACTACCTTAACACCAAAATTCTCTTGATTGTAATCTTTCTCAGAACAAGGAGTGAAAAAATGAATATGGGAAGGTGATGGGATTTGTAATTAGCGGAAAATGAAATAATGGAAGGGAAGAAGAATGATTACTATTCATGAAATTAATTAAGTGATCCATAAAACATTCAGCGAAAAATAAATGCACCAACTAACAATCATTGTGGCCAAATAAGTATTACTGTGTATTTAACAAGTTCACTATTCATAATCCAATATTCAATACAGTTCCATCACTAGACAGTATGCATTTCACACAATTTGTAAGATTTTTTTCCTTTCTTTGCATCTTATAACAATTTTCAAACAATAACCATTCCACTCTATTAACCATTGAAATAAAACATTGTCCATAAATTACTTCAATCAACAAGTACTCAAATTTATGTTTCCAAAATTAACAATGAAGTCACAGTATCACTGCAATCGGGTTATTCATTTTAAATGCAATGATTTTCGTTAAACATATATAGGCAGTAACCAAATAATCAAGATCAAATTGCCAAAACCCAAATAGACAATTATACAGACAACAACCACCATTCCAACACAAGATATACGCCGAATAATTCAAACATGCAAGTGTGACTCCATCACTATGCAAGCCCAATTTAATGTGACTCTAGAAAGCTGGGCCATCCATCCAACACGACGAGGTTTCAACAACATTCCTTTCTTTTCAAATGATCGGTTGCAACAAATAAACATGCTTAAAACTCTGTGGGTATCCCTGAGTGTGAAACCCAATCTATCCATACTATACAAAATGCGTAGCCACCAAAAACACCATGATGCAACATCTGCATTTTACAAAAATGAACACAAAGTCACATCAATAAATTAACACATCGATTTGAGTTATCAATCTAATACAATATTTCATCGATTTAGTCCAACTGCAATCAACTAAGCTGTTCAAACTCAGTCTTATACAATCGAACAATCATAAGGATACAATGGACATAGTTTCTACAATCATCCTATTCAATAATCATTTGGCCCCAAAAGAAAACCACAGTAACCATGACCGTTAATTCATTGTGCGAAAACACCATACACACAACGCAATATGTGTGAGCAACATCAAGCATTTGTAAACAATGCCATCTAAACAACCCTTAGTGCAGAAACACCAATGACTATGTATCAACCAAACAATTCATCACTATCGTAAAATCAATTGACCTAACAAGATATGACAACAACGCATACATACACATCAATTCGAATCGGGGCAACGACCCTCTCCATTAAACAATACTGAGTTATTAATCATCAGGAGAGCGACCGTGTGATTCGAGTGGTGCTACTAACAATGAAAGATTTTTCACGATTATCACAAAGGCGGTAACTAAATTCCAAACCAACATGACTACCATATGACCAATTGGGTGAGTCTGTAATCAAAGTAATCGACCATACATTCAAATCCACAATAACCCATAACCAACTTGATAGGCCCGAAAGTATTCTCTATAAATCTCTAGGATGGAGGGTTAAGGGTTTTCTCTGTAGCCAACATAGGGAGGGAAGATCCACTCTTATAATGGTGGTAACCCGAGGCCAATAGTGTATACATAGAGAGACTCACTCGTGGACAAATAACAAATCCATAATAGGGGGCCACAAAGAAAGTGAAGCTCTAATCTAGCCTGGAAATGTTTTTTAACACATGTAGGGTATAAACCTCATGCTCCTCGAGTGAATAATCACAACACAGAGATGAAGACAGGTCTGAGGAAGATCAAGAACCTCATTTCATGACCCCTAGTGGCACAATCAACCAATTTCCAAGCGAACAAAACACAGTGACATAGAATTCCTTCAACCATTAAACCCATAAAAGCCAAAGACTGGGTTTAGTGACAAAACACGAAGATAGTATTCACCCAAAACCAAATAAAATCCATCCAACCAAACCAACAAGGATAAAAAAGAGTTACCACCTAGGATGACCAATAACTTCTATGAATTCAATATCATGGCAGAAAGAACCATTCATTTAGAGAACATAATTTTACACAGTTGCAATACTTAGGAAAACACAGGCCAATATGTTGGATTACTGAGAGGGGGGATGAATCAGTAATAACGTAATTATAATCATTTTTCTTCAAATGTTATATCAATGTAGAATTATTGTCCAATAAAGAGAAGTAAGAAATAAACAATCACACACATACATAGTACACCAATGTTTTACGTGGAAACCCAAATCGGGAGAAAACCACGAAATGATTTTTCTTACATGTCTTGAAGAATTACCTTCATTGGAAGCACCAAATTCCTTTGTTTTCCAGATGCAACTGAAAGGAGGCTCCAACCCCTAGTTTCACAAGCTACAACCTGAGGGAAGCTCCAACTCCCCAATTCTTTGGCTACAATCATAAGGAGGCTACAACCCCCTATGTTCTCCGGCTACAACCACCTGTCCTTGCCCCGTCCTGCCACCCTGAACTAAAAGTAGAATGATGGAACCACTGTCACACTATCACTGTGAGATATACCGCTGTAAACTTGTACCAATAAACCTGAAAAATGCATCGACCTATACCTCAACCTGTAATCAACCTATACCAACATCATCACTTTTACACCTCATGTATGTGCCAACTCATCAACTACTTGTCTCAACTATGTACTCAACATGTACCTCAACCAAAATCCATCATCAATTTCATCATCCAAATATGATTTATAGCTCTATAATAAACTTTGTGTATATGATCACATTACTGAAAACCTTCCTTAACTTTAACAACAAGAGACTAGCANTTTCATCAAACTTTTCTTTAGTCTCACATGCCTAGTTTTGGATTAGTCAACAACCCTAACTTGAAGTAAAGATAAATTTGAACCTGTAATGTATAAATATATGAAACTGATACAAAATGTTCTTCAATGTGTTTTATGCAATTCCTCCAGGTGTCACTACTTGGAACCTCTCATAAAACGAGTTATAGAAAAAATGGCATACCTTGCTGAATTTTGGCTTTTTTCTAGAGATCGACCTTGTAGAGCGTGCCCTGCAAGAAATATTCATTGAATTGATTTTAAAATTTTAAAAAACATAATAAATATTGTACCATAACTAACACATTTTGTCTCACTGAATTTGGATCTTCTATGAAGAAGTTATGACATTTTTACCCGAAACACTTGCTTTTGACTAGTTTCAGGACTAGCAACAAACCCTATTTTACACGGAGTGTAACACCCAAAATACAACGAACCAAAAGAATTATTTTTTACCACAGCTACTTGGGTATGTTTTCTCAATGGCATAGCAATTTCATGATCTGAATCATTATAGAAAAAAAGTTATAGCGAAAATGGTGAGATGACCTGTAAATAACATACCTTAGAAAACACCATCAAAAGAATTTATCCTTACTTGCATTTCAGCCTTCTTTTCTTCACCTTCCCTAAGAAATTAAGCTTATATATCCTTGGTTACCTCATACACCTATACATATTCAATATGCTCAAGTTTTATTAAAATGAGAGAGACTTGCCTCTTATTTATAGTCTCCAAGTAGCTTCCTTAAAAACATCTTCTAGGTCACTTGGCCCACTTTCCTTATTTTAGGGTTAACCCACTTCTAATTTCTCCATTAAATTTATT
>JZKD02S1675378.1:125453-145189 GCA_000966675.3 Picea glauca | reverse complement strand
CATTCTTGCAAACCTTCCTTAAATTTAACAACAAGAGACTAGCATTTTCATCAAACTTTTCTTTAGTCTCACATGCCTAGTTTTGGATTAGTCAATAACCCTAACTTGAAGTAATGATAACTTTGAACTTGTAATGTATAAAGATATGAAACTGATAAAAAATGTTCTTCAGTGTGTTTTATGCAATTCCTCCAGGTGTCATTACTTGGAACCTCTCAGAAAAGGAGTTATAGAAAAAATGGCATACTTTGTTGAATTCTGGCTTATTCTAGAAAGCGACATTTTAGAGCGTGCCTCACATGAAATATTCATTGAATTGATATGAAACTATTAAAAAACATACTAAATATGGTACCCTAACCAACACATTTGATCTCACTAAATTTTGATCTGTTATGAAGAAGTTATGACGTTTTTACTCGAAACACTTGTTTTTTACTAGTTTCAGGACTAACCACAAACCTTATTTTCCATGGAGTGTAACACCCAAAATAAAATGACCCAAAAGATGAATATTTTACCACATATACTTGGGTATGTTTTCTCAATGGAATATAAATTACACGGTCTAAATCATTACATAAAAAATGTTATAGAAAAAATGGTGAGATGACCTGTAAATAACATACCTTAGAAAGCACCATCAAAAGAATTTTTCCTTCCTTGCATTTCAACCTTCTTTTCTTCACCTTTCCTCAGCAATTAGGCTTAAATATCCTTCGTTACTTCCGACACCTATATATATTCAATATTCTCAAGTGTGATTAAAATGAGAGAGCCTTGCCTCTTATTTATACTCTCCAAGTAGCTTCCTTAAAAACATCTTCTAGGTCACTTGGNCCACTTTCCTTATTTTAGGGTTAACCCACTTCTATTTTATCCATTAAATTTATTATTGAAATAATTGATTTTGTATTCACTTTGAATTATAATACACTCATCACTTCACTTTATTATTTACCTTTTAAAATATCTTAAATCACTTTGACTACTTTGATCTTTTGGGGCTTGTAGATGACATATGAGGGTCCTCCAACTTCGTAAGGCCATAACTCTAAAACCGTGAGGAGTTATGTGACATTCCACATACCACCAGAAATGGAATGACATGTAATATCCATCTAGAATATTATTACCTTCAAATATAAAAAAAAATCATACCATTATCCATTAAACAAACTTGGGTTCATTACCCAAACCTGGGTTCTCCAACTTCACATGGTTATAACTCTCTAACCATGAGGACTTATGTGACGTTCTACATACCACTGGAAATGGCATGAGAATAACTATCCATATAGGATATTTTCCCTAACAAATTCACTGTCCTTCATCTCATTATTCCACAATTAATAATGGGTTCTCTTACTTCGCAAAGTGTCTTCCTGTGAGGGCTTTCACCATAAGGGGACCACTTTGGAGTTCATCCATATTTACTTCTTATCAACCATGACAAAACAATAATGAGTAATATTTACATCAAACAATATTGGGTCCATTACCCAAACCTTTGTGCTATGGGGATTTCTTCAAGGGTTGACATCAATGACAACCAACCTTAATCAACACAATACACTTGAGCCAGTATTCATTTTATAACTAGATCAGAGTCACAAATAGTAAAAAAAAAAGAGATACTTGTAATCGAATTCTTTTAAAACGCGAGTTGGCTGAGCAGTTCCTCCCTGCTAAGAATTCAGAGCATAACCACGACAACAAGGTCAAACAATAGCCCAACTAGGGTGGTGACCAACAGGAGGAGTAAAGGTGACACGTAGTAAATGCACGTCACCTCCACCCACAATGCATTTACTCATTAGTACATGCCAACAGATTCTCCATTAACCCATTAATCAAACATGTATCGAAACCATCACCACATTAAAAGCTAGTAGCGTGGTCAACATATCCCACTTCACATCATATAACTCAAACAAACATTGCATAACCATTAACGTCCATTACTTTGTCAAATGAGCCACCAAAATCCATTTATCCAATATATCATATGCATATCGACCACATAACTCAATTAAATCGCATGTCCATTAAAATGCTTGCTATGATTTACTATAACCATTAAGTATTTCATGCATATAGTCTAGTATATAGGATAGTTTTAAATTCTTCACCTTTTTAACTGTTGCATTGTTCCCTATTTCCTTCCACTTGTTTGTATGTGGTATAATAAAATTGCAAAATTAAATCCCTTTTCTTTTCATTTCTTATAATGTTTTTTCCTTTCTCAAACTTCCCTTTATGTAATTTCATTAACATGTTTGTTGTGCAGGTGCAATAAGAACAGATAGTAACGACATTAATGAATATCATAGGTTGCAGTAACATAAGCAATCAACACTTCATAAGCTTAAATAACAACTAGTAACAACAATATCTCATCAACCATGTAAGTCATGTCGCACACCATCACAACAATAAAAATGAACAAATATTATCTTCAATAGTTCAAGGGGGTCCCACCTACTAGTATTATTTAGTTTTTTATAACAATAGTCTTTAGAAAAAATTTGTAGGCAAAACATCGTGGGTGATTTTAATCGTCAACAGAAGGAAATCAATTTGGTCAGCTTTGGTGACCATCCTCGACAATAGGGTAGACTAGAAAGTACTTAGGAACCTACTATCCCTATTTGAAATAATGGTTTGTGGGAGCCCAAAATGAACCCAAACATGCTTGAAGAAGAGCTTGTAAGGGGCCTCTATTGTGATAATATTATTGTAAGGTGTCAGAATGGCCATCTTAGAGAACTAATCAATGACCACAAATACATAGTTGTTTCCATGCTTGGTTGAAGGAAATTCAGACATGTAGTCCATGGACACAAACTCCTAGGGTCTATTTGGGGTAGAAAGAGGGGTGTATAAACCATGTTCCTTGATGGTAGGTTTAATGATGGAATATAAAATGCACAATTTGATAAAATTCTTGATGCCCTATCAGATATTTTTCCAACATACATAGTTTTGTTGCACTTCCAAAATCTCCTGCATGAAAAAGTGCCCAACCACCTGACTATATTGTGCCTCCCAAATCATATTCTCATGCTCTGATATGGATTTATGAGAAGAAAAAAATGAAACCACATATTTATAATACTAACACAAAGACACAATGAACAATAACAAATATATAATAAAATTGGACTTCTATTAAATAAGAAATATGTTGAAAACTGTAAAATGCAAACTGAAAACAAGCTTGCTAGAATGGTGGCAGCTTATCTCAGAGAAGAGATGTGACAGCTACAGTCTTTTGAAAGAAGATGAATAGAACAAGGATATGAAGGCATTTTTACCATAAAAATGAATGCAAAAACCATATACATCCAAAAACCTAATCCCAGGAGATGAAGCACCAAAAGTCATGTGGGCCCCATTGGGTTAAGTTAATACATCAACTTCTCAGGGTCGTAACTTTTGCATACAATCTTCGTTTAGGGTGCACAATAGCTCATTGGAAAGGTATGGAAGAGGATATTAATTTAGGGGGATAAAATCCGTTAGCTATGATTGAGGTTCCCTATCATGAAAAAGAGTAGTTTAGGCCCTCAAAATGGCCCCGAAAGTTTAGGAACAGAAAAATTGCTGAAATAGTAAGTTGCCAAATACATGTTTTGAGCTAGTTGGAAAAGGTGGGTGGCCACCAAGATCATCTTGGATAAATCCTCCCCACTCAGGAAGAAATGGTATCCATTTCATTGAGTTCCCCCATCATATGAGAAAATGTTTGCTGAATTTGGCCACAGGTGAGCAACTTGCCTTGGTGCAGGAGCTGCCTTGCTTTGACAACTCGATAAAGATGGGTCCTCTGCTAGAGAGTTCCCTTGACCTATATGTCCATGATATGATCAATGTATTCTTGTTCCATGTAGTTAGGGTTGAACCTTTCTAGTGTAAACTATTCTATTATCTCTGAGGTGTCCAATAATGGTGGAAAATAAGGCTGAAGGAGGTCCACATTGAACACTAGGTGCAAGACAAAGAAGGGGGAAGGTTGAGCTCAAAATCATTGTCACACATAGATTTGTTGATGGTGTAGGGTTCATAATGGAGTGGATAAATCTTCCAATGAATCCCTGTAAGGAATTATTTCTACAATTTCAACCAAACTTTGTCTCCCACCTGAAACTAGTGTGGCACTCAGTGTTGATCAGGATGTTGCTTCTATAAAATGCCCTGAACCTGTTGGTCAATGAGATGGATCTGCTCAATGAATTGGGTGGATTTTTCAGCTACATTTGGAGTATGTGATGAGTCTTCTTGGGTGGCTGCAAGGGGTAGTGCAACATCCATGGGACCTAATGGTTGAAATCCCAACCCTACCTGAAAGGGGTTGTGGCCGGTTGAGCTAGTTATGGATATTTTGTAGCTATGTTGAACATAGGGAAGAATCTCATCATAGGTGTGGGGGTGCTTGGAATTGTACATGTGTAGGATGTGCATGATCATCCGGTTGATGACCTTGATTTGGTCATCCATCTGGGGTTGGAAGGCAATGGAATTGGTGAGTTTGGTGTCCAGTAGTGACTAGAGGCTTGAAAAAAGAGTGCTAAGGAAACAGATGTCTTGATATTAGATAATGGTTTGTGGGATCCAAAAGTGTACCCACACTCGTTCAAAGAAGATATCGGCAGTGGCCTCCATTGTGATGCTCTTCCTATAGGTGGAAAAAATCTCCATCTTGGAAAAGCGATCAACAACCAAAAAAACAAATTCATTTCCCCGCTTGGTGAATGGAAGACCCAACATGTAGTCCATTGAGATGGATTTATAGGGTCTATCAGGAGTAGGAAGAGGAGTGTACATGCCTTGTTTCTTAGTGTTTGCTTTGGAAATAGCGTAGGTAGTGCAGGACCAGATATACTTGTTGACATCTTGTTGAAGTTTCAACTAGTAGAAATGTCGCTACAACACTCCCACTATCTTTTCCATGCCAAAGTGTCCTACTACCCGACTGTAATGAGATCCCCAAATCATCTTTTCTCTCTCTCTTGATGGAACACAAATATTTCCCATATGGAACAACATCCCATATTGAAGATGGAAATTAGTGACAGTTGTATTTGCGCCCAACATCTGGTAGGTGTTGGCGAAGTCAGGATTTGTCTCATAGAGGTGGGGCCATTCATAGGTCTCCTGTCCACAAGAATCGAGCACTATGGTGACTGTTATGACTGGAGGTCGATTGAGGAAATCAGTGACTCGGTTAGTATTTCCCATTTTATACTTGATGTTAAGGTAGAATTAATGCAAATATGTGGACCACCTCTAATGGAAGTCATTATGCGATTTTCCTTGTGTCTACATGAACTACAATGACTTATGATCGGTGTGGATGACTGTCTCCTTCTCGAGAAAGTAATTCCTCCACTGGAGGCAAGATTTCACAATGGAGTACATTTCTTTGTCATAAGTAGGGTACTTACGTATGACATCTGACAGTGTCTCACTATGATAGGCCACGGGGTGGTTGTGTTGAGTGATGAATGCACCCACAGCATAGTATAAAGAATATGTCTTGATCTCAAAGGGTTATTGTAGGTCCAGTAATGAAAGAACTAGGGTGGAGCACAAGCACTGCTTCAAAAAATTGAATTCTTTATGATGGGACATGCCCCAAAAAAATTTTCCTTAGCACCACCCCTGGTTATTTAGATGAGGGCACATGCAATATGGGAGAATCCCAACATGAACCTGCAATAGAAATTGATAATGCCTAAGATTATATGAAGATCAGTGAGTGTGGTTGGGGCTGGCTAGTCATGGATGACCTTGATCTTGGTTGGATCAACATGCACACCATGTGCATCAACAATGTAGCCTAGGTATTGGACCCTTTCCATGCTGAAGGATCATTTTTTCAAGTTAAAATATAGCGTTTTCTACCATAGAGTGTGTAGAACCTGTTGAATATGTTGCAAGTATTCTTCCTGAGTCTTTTTGTAGACAAGGATGTCATCAATATACACCACCACAAAAGAATTATTGAAATGCCACAAGATATCTTCCATCATCCTCATGAAATTTGTTGGGGAATTTTTCAAACCAAATGGCGTGACCAAAGGGAATTTGAGCCAGTTGGAAAAGGTGGGTGGCCACTAAGATCCTCCTTGATCAATCATCCCCCCTTAGGAAGGAATAGTCTCCATTGCATTGATTTCCCCCATTAGATGAGGAAATTTATGTTGAATTTGGCCCATGGTGAGACACTTTCCTTGGTGTAGGAGTTGTTGTTCTTTGATAACCCGATAAAGCTAGAGCCTTTGTTGGTGAGTACCCTTGACCTGTCTATCCATGATCCAATCAATGGATTCTTGTTCCATGTAGTCAGGGTTCAGCTATGATGCCATTGATCCATATTTATGAGAGAAATGAAATGAAACTACATATTTATAATATTAACACAAAGACATAGTTAACAATAACAAAGATACTCTAAACGTGACTTCTATTAAATAAGAAATATGCAGAAAATTGTAAAATGTAGATAAAAAACAAGCTTTCTAGAATGGTGGTAGCTTATCTCTGAGAAGAGATGTGATGGCTACGCTCATTCTCAAGAAGATGAGTGCAATGAGGCTCTGGAGGCCTTTTTACCATAAACATGAATTCCAAAACCCTATACATCCAAAAAACTAACCCTAGGACATGAAGCGCCAAAATTCATGAGGGCCCCATTTGGGTAAGTTAGTACATCAACTTCCCGAGGTCATAACATTTTCATACGATCTTCATTTAGGGTGCACAATAGCTTGTTGGAAAGGTATTGAAGAGGATCTTCATTTAGGGGGATCAATTAGAGCCTTTGACCATCATTGAGGTGCCCGATCGTGAAAAACGAGTTGTTTAGGCCCTGAAAATGGCCCCAGAAGTTCAGGAACCAAAAAACTGCTAAAAATAATAAGTTTCCAAAAAATCGTTTTGAGCCAGTTGGAAAAGGTGGGCGGCCACTGAGATCCTCTTGGATCATGCTCTCTTCATGGAACATAGATATGGACCAGGTGGCATAAAATTTTATCCTAGATATGAAATTCTAATATTGGTGTACATGCACCCAATTTTCAATATGTAAGAATAAAGTCATAGTCATTGTCATACAATTGGGGCCACCCAGAGGTCTAGTGTCCAAAAGAGTTGATATTTGTGGTCAGTGCTGCAACTAAAGGTCGACCGATGTAGTCAATGACAAAATATGTGTTTCGCTTCTTATAATTGATATTTAGGTGGAATTGTTGTAGTGTTGATGTTTGAATCGGTTAATATCGAAATGACAACCTCACGAGGATATTAATGCCCTTGCGTTTTTAAAGAGGTGGTACTCCTTTATAAATTATTCAAAGATTTTCTTTAAAATATATATCGGATTATGCCAAGAAGAAAAACCCAAATATTTATCACTTAAAACAAATTAAAATAGCATAAAATACAAGAGTTCCTGAGTAATGGACCAGAAACATTAAACATCACATTTGTTTGAAATGAATAATTTGCAAAAATTAACATAAACTCTCACATCCATCATAGTTTTAGATATTTTTGATCACATTCAAAATACAATGAAAAAATGGTCTAGTGCACAAGATAAATTTGGAAGAGTATTACTTATTGAGATAAAAAAATAAGAGTTTGATAAGTCAACTTCAAATATATTATACTCAAAACTCAGAGTTACAAGACATAATCAAAATTAACTCAAAAATGGTTCTGTGAAATTTCTCAAAAATGATATGAGTCTTTTACAGTCTTAGAAAATTAAAGGCGTTCTTCCATGAATATAATGGGATTGGGGATCCCATGGAACATTAAATACATATGAGAAAGATGAAGAAGAAGATGTAGAACTGGAACAAGGTGTGCACAACAAAATTTGGATAGAAGACAAAAGAGAAGTTATCTGAATTCAATTATATTCTTCTAAGGAAAGAATGAATACAACTGGATGAACTCTAAAAAAGGAAGAAAGTGTGATTAGTCTATGCTTACTATGATGGAATCTCTCTCTTTACTTTGGTGTTGTTGGTGTCCTTTTATCCTCCTTGTTGATGGTTTTTGGAACAGTACTAACTGTCGCTTCTTGATTTTCCTTGTTAATATTGATTAGGGTTTTTGAAAATCATTGTTCTATGTAATCCTTCATTGAATCCATGTTTATCTCATGTTTAATTTTAACATAAAATAAATCGCCTTCCAAATATCTTAAGTCATGTGAAATATTGCGAATGAACTCTTCACTATCTTGATTTTTGTTTGCATAATCTACTAGCCAATTTTCAATTTCTCTTTCATCATATTCAATTATACTATTGAACTTTTCAGCTGAAGTTCTTTTCAATATGTCCATGTGTTCTTCAAATTGTTTCCTCATCATAAATATATAATTTATGATTAATCTTGAATCTTGTACTTCATCGGTGTTTCCTACCAAGTCTATCTCGGTGAGTTTTTTGAATAACATTTCCTTTTTATTTACAATTTCATTGCAATCTTCCGTAATATCCTTCAAATTACTGATCTTTTTGATCCAACATGCCTTCAACTATTTCATTATGAACGGGGAGGGAAAGTATTCTTCCCTTATTTTGAGCTTGGTCACATTGGAAACTTTGATTACAAATGGTATAATGACATATTTATAAAACCCTTATGTTTATAATCTTTTTGAAAGAATTCATTATAAGAATTTAATCGAGATCCGAAAGAGCTAATATTACTAGATACATCCCATACCTCCATGATAAGTGGCATTATTCTTTTTATATTTTCTTCAACAAATTTTCTAATAGCCATTAACAAAAATGATGATCCCTTCAACTTCAAATAATGTGTTCCCGACTTCACAATGGCTAATGGGATTGCAAGAATAGGGGAGGCATCAAGGTGGATTCCATCTCTTTGACTTTTTCTTTTAATTTGACATTTTTTGCTTCAAAGACATCAATTGAAACATCCAAGGGATCACCGGTTACCTTGTGTATTTTAGAAATTTGAGATGCAGGAAACTTATTAAGATCATACGTAGAACATGATTTTCCTTTTTTATTTCTCTAATTTACTCCTTCAAATACTAACTTTCTGGAATTCTTATCAAATAATGCATTTTGTATAGTAAATGATTCTTCTTCTGAAAAATATTCTTCTTGTGCAATTATTTCAATTGCAATTTGTTGGGCTTCTTGTAATCTCTATTTTTCATAAGGGAAATGTACATTTTCAATATCGACTTCAAGATCCATCACCTCAAGAGATAAGTTATTTGTATCATTTTCAGATACCTGCTACTCTACTTCTTCTTGCAGGGGAACCTTTCTATTATTTCTTACTTGAATTTTGTGGGGATTTTCCATTTTTCCTTGAGGAGGATTTTTATCACCTCCTCCACTTGAATTGCTGCTTGAAACCCTTTTTTGTTGTGTTGTTGTTTGAATATTGTATTTGGGTAGGCCATTTTTATGTGAAACTACTAGAGATTGAGCATCCTTTTCATTTGGATCCTTTCCTTTTTTCTTATGATAACATGTATTGCTTATTATAGTCTCAATATCATCAATAGGTTGCACCGAAGTATCTTAAGTATTACCCTCTTCCTCCCCAAATATAACTGTTTAGGTAAACACAATACTGAATCCTACTGACTTCATGTGGTCAACAAATATATGACTTGGGTCGAACCCTTTTATTTTTTCTGCATATTTCAAATTCAAATGATCGAAATGGGTTTATAATTCATCAATTCTAATTATGTTTCTTACTACAATTTCTCCGACCTTCCATGGAAATGGGATAAATTGCTTTTTTGTCTTCTCATGAAAAAGTGAAGCGATAATCCAGATTTCCTAGCAACTTCAGTGATACATATTTTATCTAATATATAGTAAGGAAGAAAAGAAGGATTTTCTTGGGAGAAAAAGACTCTAATGACATTATAATTTTCCCTCTTTTTCAAGGTACCCTTACTATTTAGAGAAGTTGTTTCCTATTATGACAACCTAGATGTGTTATCTTCAAAGAGACATTTCTTGAAAACTATAACAAATTCATTATGTTCTTCATAAAATTAAATAGAGGTCTTTTGTCTCCAAAGAGCTTGGTAGCATACAACAATTAGAGGTTCAATTTTACAGTCTACCCTCTTGCCAATTGTTAATCCCTTGAAAATATGGTAGTACGTAATATAAAATATCAAATATAAAGCCATGAAGAATTTCTTTTCCTTCTTAAAATTTGAAAGCTGGGAAGCAATTTCGATAGAGATAATATTTCCCCAATTAAATATGACTTTTTCATGAACTGTAAAATGAAAAATGTACAGAGCCAACCGAGATATGGTTGTTGTATTTTCTTGACCAGTGACTCTAGTGAATAGTCATACAATTTCTCGATAAGGTTTTATTAAGGAACTAACCTGAATCTTTGTTATGTCAACATGCATCATCGTAGGGTTTTCAAGATATTCTTGCAAAAGGTTGAGTCCATTATTTCTTTTCTTGAGAAAATCCCTCACTTCTTCTCTTTTAAAGGTAAGATTCAGCTCTGGTAACTTCATCATCTTCTTGAAAATGGCTGGTGATAATAAAATAGGAGATTCACCGTGGATTTCAATGACTCTTTAGGGATATTCTTATTAACACACTAGGTGATGAATTCTTTACAATTGAATACTTATGGTGCACATCCATCAAGAGAAATTTCTGACGTCCATACTATATTTTCATTTCTTTGAAGTAGAGACAATGTAGAGTAGTACCAGTAGGATCTTGACCACTGGAAATTTTGATCTTTCTGTCCAAAAATGTTCAATGTATCCCCACATAACTGTTTCCTTCCTAGAACCATGAATTTGGTGGATAGTTTGTGTAATTATGTATAAGATATTCATAGAATTGAGTCTCTTTCCAGATAATAATGACTTGATATTTTCCCAATGAAGAATCTTTAATCCACATTGAATGAAAATCCCTTGATATTTCAGCCATTAATAACGACCTTTTCGTAATTTGCACAACAATTATCTTTCGTAGTACCAACATTTAATGTATCTTGAGAAATGTACCAAGACAAAAAATCATGTTATGAAGGGAGTGGATATGAAATAAAGATTGATGTGAACACACAGGTCCTCCAACCTGTGAGTCTGATGTGAAGAAAAAGAAAAATGCACAAGTGTTGTGTGGGAAGAAAAATAGGTCATAAAATGGTTAAGTATCATTGTCAGTCGAGCTTGTAGGGTAAATGGATATGAGAGACTCGGGGACCCGTGAACCTATGGTAACTAAATCGTGGAAAATAAAACTCAATACAATAATGTAAAGAGCTCATTAAATGAGTCTTTTTTATTATAATAATAGATCTAACTACCCAACTAACTAAGTAGTGGAAAATAAAACCCAATACAATAATGGAGAGGTAAGACTCTCTTTGACCCATATGAGAAACCTGTTAGCCCGATTAATTAATGAGGAGGTGGGAATCTACATGGTAAATCTATTATCTTTATAGCTTTATGACTTTTGCATCCGAATTTAGACCATATACCCCCTAAAATTTTGATCATTCCTCCCCCCTTCGAAAATTATGGTCCCCATCATTTCACCCATGCTACAAAGAGACCCACAAGTACAATGTTCTAATTCCCAATGAAAGAAAATGGTTTTGTGTGGTTGACCCATAACTGTTTACATTAATAAAAAATGGAAAAATCATGACTTTGGAGGCTTTGAATCTCCTTCTACAAATTTATTCATAACTTATGCTACAGGTGATGAAATCTAATTCTGTCGAAGACCCATTTGGGCTACTGAAGAGATATTTCCATCAATATATGGAAATTCTTTGTAGGTGGCCCATGGGGTGAGAAAAACCAATATGAAGTTGAAGGGCACGTGATCACGCTGGTTACAGACATGTGCTTCTTCAAAAAATGATATCTCATAAACCAAACAATGAAATGAAATTCCACGAAATACCCATTTGAGATATTAAAGATATATTTCAAACCATATATGGAACTCTCATGTATTTTCCTGAGCATGGATAAAAATACCGTTGAATATGGTGGTACACATAGCCTCCTTGGGTCAAATACATGTTTAGATTCAATCGATGATATATCTCAAACAAGGAAGCCAAATAGGATTCCATGAAATACCCATTTTATATAGTAAAGATATATTTCCATCCATATGTGGAAATCCTTTTGTAGTTTCCTGAACAGGGAGAAAAAAATGTTGAATATGGTGGTACACACAGCCTCCTTGGGTCAAATACATGCTTAGATTAAATCGATGATATCTCTCAAAAAAGGAAGCCAAATGAGATTCCGTGAAATACCCATTTGATATATTGAAGATATATTTCTAGACATATGTGGAACGAATTCTATAGTTTATTGATAAGGGAGAAAAGGTCATTGAATATGGTGGTACGTGTCACCTCCTTGGATCAAATACATGATGAGATTCAATTTATGATATCTCTCAAACCAAGAAGCCAAATGGGATTCTATGAAATATCGTTTTGATATATTGAAGATATATTTCCAATGAGCTATGGTAGAGCCTTTGAAATGTTGTGTAGAGGTCACAACACCTCTTTGAAGTTGGCTAAGTGTAGAGGGACACACAAGATGCCAAGGGTTTGTAGAGAATCATGGACTATTGTAGAGGTTATGGAACCTCCGTGGGCAGCATGGACACCCTGGAAATTTGTTGAAAATGTTCCATACCAATAGATGTAGTGAATCCATGTATGGTTCTCCTTGTAATGGTGAATGAAGAACCAAGGGTAAAAAAAGTTGTGTAGTGCATGTGGACAAACTGTGATGCTTGTAGTGTATATACTGGAAAATGGATTCCAATAGTACCAAAAGGAGGTTGACGATTGATGCAAATGTTTGAACCCACAACATGCTTCAAACCCTTGTTCGATGGAGAGCATACTTGTTCTGATACCATTGATCTAGATTATTTTCGGTACAAAATGAGAGCGGAGATATAATAAAGAAATGTACAAAGATATATCATAAATACAATAATATAATAGATATATATCAGAGATATAACCATAAACATAGAGATACAATAATACACAATTTCTATTAATGAGCAAAGTGTACAAAACTGTAGAAATACAAAGTGAAGGACTTTCTAGAATGGTGGCAACTTATCTCTGAGAATATATGTGACAGATACTCACATTCGCAAGAAGATGATTGTTACAATGAAGCTCCAAAGGCCTTTTTAACATAAATAAAATCCAAAACCCTAACCCCAGAAGGTGAAAAGCCAACAATTTTGTGGACCCCGTTTTGGGTAGTTTGGTGTATCAACTTCCTGGGGGCATAACTTTGGCATACGATCTTTGTTTAGGGAGAAAAATAACTCGTTGGAAAGGTATCGACGAAGGAAATTAATTTTGGGGGATAAATCAAATCCTTCAATTGTATTTGAGGGGACGAATCGCGAAAAAAAACTTCATTTAGGCCCTCAAAATGGCCCCGAAAGTTTAGAAACTGAAAAATTGCTAAAAATATTAAATTGTTAGAAGACTGTTTTGAGACGGTTGGAATAGGTGGGTGGCCACTAATATCCACTTGGATCAATCCTCTCTCCTTGGGAAGAAATGGTCTCCATTGCGTTGAGTTTTAGGGGGAGAGGGGAAGTGTTTGTTGAATCTGAACCTTGATGAGTTGCTTTCCTTGTTGGAAAAGTTGCACTGCTTGGCTTGTTTAAGGCTGTCACGAACCTGTTGCTAGCAGGGTTGAATATGTTCAACCAAACTGTTGTATCTTGGCTTAACTGGGTAGTGTGTAGGTAACCTCATAGGTGAAGAAACAATATCTTATTTCTCTTCTATAATCTTCTTCTGTTGGATAGAGAGGTCTTGGGCCAATGTTGCAGTGGTTGAAGTGTCCTTTTGTTCACCTTTTGAACAGATTGTGAAGAAGCTGAATTTTGTAGTATGAGATACTAACTTGCGACACTTTTTAGGTGGGATAGTAGTCAGAACTACCTCTGGTATCCTGTAGAGATGACCCCCCAAAGTAACAATGACACTACGGGGTTGAGACCCATAGATAACATGGTGCTTCCACATATATGGATGGACCAAGAGAACATCACAGGCATCCAGTGGGGAAACATCACATAATACCTCATCCTTGAAGGGTTGGATACCATATGACAATCAAAACTGTTGGCTGACATAGAGATCTCATCCCTGGCGAAGCCACCTGATGTTGTATGGATGCGGGTGTGTTGTTGTCGACAATCCCAACTGTTTGACAACCTCTACTGATATGAGGTACTTCTGGCTTCCGCTATCAATAATAAAATGCAGTGGGGTCGCTTTCACCCACATATGTAAATGAAAAAGGCGCTACCCCTCTCTAGTATTTGTTGGTTCTTCTGGTTGAATTGTTGCAGTTGCAACAGTAGCAATGGGGTCTATGTCGATGATTAGTCTTTTCCCATTATTTTTTTCCTCATATTCTGAATTATGGTTCATCTCCTTGTATTTGATATCGGCCACCAATGATTGTTTTGAGTGACATTCATCATTGTTGTGGCAGGGGATTGTAGGGAAATCACATCATTTTCTAGTGTCCTTCTTCATCTTTCCATTCATGTGGCCTGGATTGGTTTTCTGAAGGCTGGTTGTTAGGTCCGTCTTTACCATTCTTTGATTGTTGCGGATTTGTAGACACGAACTCTCGCTTGTTCTGATGCTTAAATTTATGCTCAATATTAACAACATATTGATAAGAAACACCCAGTGATGGGATGTCTAGAAAATCCATTTTATTTTGGATGTATCTATGTAGATCCCCACGATATTTCAGAACCAAATGTCACTCGGAGTATTTGATACCCAGCTTGGTGCACAAGGTATGGAAGGTATTGGTGAACTCTGAAACTGCTTGCCCCCTCTCTTGATTCAGTGTGTTCCATCTCATGTACTAGTCATTATAGTTACCAACAGGGTGATATTGTTCCTTGACTGCATCCACAAAAAAAACCCAAATGGGATCGACCTGATATATTCCAGACTCCTATGTGAAACTTTTCTCCCAATAAGTTTCCCACTAATGTTTGACATGGGGGAGAGCCTTAAGGAATGTGAAGGTGATATTTTCCCTGTCAAAAAAATTGTGAACGAAAAAATAACCTTCTAGTAGATTTAACCATTTTTCTAGGGCATCCACATCTATCTGATCTTCAAATACGGGAATATAAAATTGACTTGTAACTTGAAATGAGAGGTTCTTCCAAAGTGGCTTCTTGATGAAGACGTGCCTGTTGTTATCGAAAGGCATTAAAGGATGTGAGAAAAATTCTCCATCATTTCATCCGTCTGTCATGTGAGAGCTTTCTCAAGCAACAAATGAATATAATCTTTTGCTCCGTCATTTTTTTTCCTTCCGACATGGAGGGTTTATTGGGCATGCAAGAGCAATTTTATTAAAGAGAGACAAGATCAAGACCCAACTTGCTATACTCAAACCTCGTTGGAGACATGCACTAGAAAATGATCAAGAGAAATCTACTTTGATATCACCAATTCAGATCTCAGGGGCTGAGATCTAGATTGATTGAATGCCACGAGAGGAGGAGCTTAGACATGCCAATATTGCATGAAAATAAGAATGGAAAAAAACATGTAAATGAAGTACTCGGGAGGTGAGGCTCAAAGAGGAGCCTCACCTCTAAAACTAATTACTAGTAAATCACTCAGAGCTAATTGATCTCACAATGAACAATAGAAAATATGAGAGAATCCAAAGTGAGTAACTTGATATTATGAGAAGGCTTGCTAGGCCTTTATATATCATTACAAAATGGCCCATTGGACAAAGAAAAAAATATATCATTAAATGAATCTCTATTATTAGTATAATAGATCTAACTACCCAACTAACTAAGCAGTGGAAAATAAAATACAATACTATAACATAAAGAGCTCATTAAATGAGTCTTTATTATTATAATAATATATCTAACTATCGAACTAACTAAGTAGTAGTAAATAAAACCCAATAAAATAATGGAGAGTTGGGACTCTCTTTAACCCATACGGGCAACTTGTTATCCCAATTAATTAATGAGGAGGTGGGCATCTACATGGAAAATCTTTTAGCTTTATAGATTTATGACTTTTGCATCTGTATTTCGATCATATAACGCCTAAAATTTGGATCAACATGACTGTGGGACATTCAGTGGGTTTAGACAAAGTCGAAGACTTGGATGGATGCAGGCATTTGGGGGACAGAGCCCAAGACTCAGCTAGATGCCGCCACTTGTGGGATGATCGAGGTTGGGCTCGACTAATACCTTGGGTATAGAATTGTTGTGGATAATAACTCGAATCCATAGAGAAAATTATGAAATGGATAAAAGTTATATACCACTTGGTTAATATATGGGAGTGGACTCATGTGGTCATGTACTTGACATGTGTCTGCTGCATTTTCCATGTGTCTACGTGCAGAGAAAGAGAAGATCGCTATTTTAGATCTCATTTCAATGCAATGGTTTTCATTTGGTGACAAAACTTGCTTAAGGAGGTGCATTTCATAAATTGTGACGGACAATAATTTATTCCTTGACTTCAGATCATTTATTCCCTTTATTCTCTGACTTGAATTTTGACATTGAAGTGTTAATGCAAGTCATCATAGTGGAAATAACACTTCAAAGTTTATGTCCAATAAAAACATAGAAATATAATTGTTTTGATATATATTAAATGATATAATGTGTAATATTAATATTTTCTTATGTTAAACTTTGGAAATGAACAAAATATTAAAATTCAAAGAGTTAACTAATAGAAAGTCAACTATAAATGGGATGCTATAGTCTCTGTTGAGGCAGGGACTAATAAGGGTTATTTGAAGTTTACTCAATTCGTACTTTTAGGACAAAAGTTACCACAATAATAATACAAAAAAAATTGTTTTAAATAAACTAATTGTTAGCACCATGATTTTCATAGCTAGAGTTAGAGGTTTGTCCAAATTTTTCAAAGTCATGCCCTGGTCTTGTGAAGACCAAGGCATTCCTAAATGAGTTGTAGCAAGTTTGTTTTTCATAAATTCATTGATCAAATAAAGGTAAAATGAATGTTAGTAAGGGGTCTAGCAATAAGTTGGGTTAAAGTGTACCTGATGTGCAAGTTTGTTGCACAATTTCGTTAACTTACCTTGAAACGTCTTGTCACCTTGGATAACTGCTTTTCATTTCAAATTTCATCCCTTATCCATTCAAGCATGTATATTGGCCACCTTTTTGTCTTTCTCCATTTCCTCCAAGAACTGTGAATAGACCATAGCTTCTTCAACAAGCTCCAAAGCTCTCTGCTATGCAAACTCCATTCACTACGCAAATGTTGTGTGTTTCTGGTCGCTACACAAACCCTATGTGCCACCATTTGCTTTGCAAGCCTGCCACTCTGGTTTTTTCTGCATAGTCTTCATTCATTTCAATCACTGTCTAAGATCCCTTCTTGGAGCCCATTGCAGGTTTATCCTCTAAAGGAATTCTCTTTTCAACCAAGTTTTATTCATTCAATACAAGACTTATCCATCCTAGTTTGTTACGCAAGATTTCATGCTGAGTGTGAGGGTTTTTCTGCTTTGAGCAATTACTTTTGCAAGGAAGACATCACAGAACCATGACTTCACAAGGAAATAAGAAATACAAGGGAGGAATTTTTTTTAGATATGAACCCCAAGGGATGAATTTGGTGAACTCAGACCCTACATATGGGGTTTCCTTTGAACAAGCTGGATGTATGAGATTCTATGAAAATTTTAAGGGGTATAGTGTGCATCTGACCAAGCAATTTTCTCTGAACTTTAATGGTGTCAACACAACCATTATAGGGGTCACTTTTCCAGTATAATAAGAAACCATGTCATCTTCTATAGAAATCCTTACATAGGGAGAGAAGTGGTTTAAATGTGTTCCCTTAGATCCTTCATTTTATATTGATTTTCTCAAACCTAAATACAAAAATCATGAGATTGGTGCCACCATCCCCAAGGAATATGTTTTGGAACCTTATGAGAACATTTTGAGGGTAATTTAGAAATACTTTACTTGTGAGGGTAGGTTTGACAAGGTATATCAATACCACATAAGGTTCCTTATACATTTACAGGGAAAAGCTCCCTAAAATTACCCTTCTACCTATATAGAATCCTGGGGAAAATGGAAGACAGAGTCCAAGCCAGGGCTGACCAACTAAAAATTAGCATGTTCCAGTTTTCCTTGGTGAATCTGTTGGTGGTTGAAGAGATTAGAAATATAAACGAGGATTGGGATTCCTTCTTGACCTCAACAATCATTTCCCTGGATCCTTAAGGAGACACCGCCATGTCTATTGAGAAATCAACATCTAATAGTTCAAGGGTGAAAGGAGGAGGTGTTGCTGAAAGGGGAAAAGGAAAAGAGATTGAGAATCCATTACCCAGTCATCTAGTCTTGAAGAAAAGAAGAAAACTACAATTCATTGATGAACCCAAGGAGACACAGGCTCTTAGTAAACCACTCACGAGGTCATCTGCTAGGAGGTTTCCCATACCCACAGTTTAGACAGAGTTTGTTGAATTTGCAGCCTAGGATATTGATGAGGAGCAAGTGAAACCAAAGGAGAAAAATTCAGATGTCAAAGAGATGCAAAAACAACTCAAGAAATCTCAACATGTTATAGCCCAATTATATCAGGAGAACATGGAATTGAAAAGGAAACTAACAGAGAAGACTCTTGAAGCACAAACACCATAGAGAAAATAAAGTCCAATGCAAGAAATGCCAAAGGGAAGGAATGTTGGGTATGTGTTATATTATTTGCATGGGTAGTATGCATTGGGCATGCAGGGGGGTTAGAGGGGGGGCCACTAGGTGCCCCCTCGGGGAGTGCAGGGGTAGCGCCCCCCAAAAAAATTTCTTCCTCGGGAAATGTGACACCTACCTCGAGAAACGTGTCATGTATTTAGGTGGTTTTTTTCGACACATGGTTTTTGCCGATGCTTTTCTATTTCCGATTAAGGAATTAGGGTTTTAGACTAATCCAGGTCATTGGGTTAGGGTTTTGGATGCCGCTGGCTCCTATATGTATATTTTATTGTAAATAATGTAACACAATGAATGAATATAATATATATTGGTTTTCCCGATTTGGGTTTCCAGGGGAAAAATCTCTGTGTAATGTTTGTATTTTCCATTGTATCTTTTCTATTCTTTTCTGAATATCTGTTTACAGTAGACATTGTACAAGGTTATAATTTTCATTTGGTATCAAAGCTTTATTGGCTTCAGGGGGATGCCTTTGTGGTCAAGGGTTTGGCTCGGGACTGTGATAAGCCTTGTTACAGTGGGAGATCTACGGTATTATTTTTCAGGTGAAAAGAAATGGAAAGAAATTCGAAGATGGAGATTGAGAAGTTTAATGGGAAAATATTTGAGCTATGGAAGCTCAAGATGGAAGATCTTTTGGTGGACAGAGATCAGTGGATCGCGGTAGATCCAAGTACTGCACCTACAAGAACTTCTGCAGATGACTGGAAAAAGATGGATCGGAAGGAAAAGAGCACAATTCAACTATGTCTCTCCGATTCAGTATTACTAAATGTGTCAGAGGAAGCTACAACCAAGGATTTATGGGAAAAGTTGGGGAAGTTGTATCAGTCTAAGTCCCTGGTAAATAAACTATTC
>JZKD02S1675378.1:47373-101170 GCA_000966675.3 Picea glauca | reverse complement strand
AACATTGGCTTGTTGACAAGGTATTTGAGAGTTGAATGGTATCTAAACATATTGAAATGTTTTCCCATTAAGTAATGTCAGAACTTCTGAAGTGCATAGACCATAGCTAATCCTTCTCTCTCTGTGGTATTGTAATTTTGCTCTGATTCTGACAGTTTTCTTCGAATGCTATCGGATGGTCCAATTCTATTGCTCGTGGATGTGCTAGAATAGATCCAAGTGATATGGATGATGCATCTATATGCACATGGAATGTATTGTCCCAATCCGAGAATACTAGTATTGGTGCGGTTACCATCTTCTCTTTCAGGGTGTCCAATCCTCGCTGACAATCCTCATTCCATTGAAACTTGTTGTCTTTTCTTAACAATTTCTCCATTGGTGCAATGATCTGTGCATATCCTTTTATAAATTTCTTGTAGTATCCTATGTGTCCCAATGTTTCTCTTAACTAACACACTGATTTTGGTGGTGGTAGATTAACAATTACTGCAGTCTTGGCAAGAACTACTAGCAAGCCTTGTTTGCATACTATATGGCCCAATAGTATCCCAAAGGGTGTTCGAAAGATGCACTTATTGATGTTTAGAGATATCTGAGACTACCTGCATCTTTCTAAAATGATTCTTAACACCCCTACATGGTATTTCAACATGCTATAGGTTGTCCAATCATCCAAATATGCCTCTATAAAATGGTGGATGAATTATTTGAATGCAGTTGTGACTACTCTGGAAAATATTGCTGGTGCATTCTTCAGTCCAAACAACATGACTTTGTATTGGTAGGATCTCCATTTTGTGGAAAAAGTGGTCTTGTATGCGTCTTCTGGAGCTATCTTGATCTGATGGTATCTTGAGAATCTGTTGGTGAATGAATAAGCTTCCTATCCTCCTACATTCTCCAACACCTCATATGTGAAAGGAGTAGGAAAAGGGTCATGTAGGCATGCATCATTCAAATTCCTTAGGTCGACACATACCCTTATCCCTCCCCATTGTTTCTCTTGAACTACCATAGGGCTTACCCATTCAGATTCCTCTACAGGTTTTATGATTCTGGCCTCCAACATCCTATCAATTTCGGCTTTAACTTTTTGCTTATATATAGGGTTTAGTTTGTATAGTATTTGTCTAATTGGTCGTGCCTCATATCTGAGAGGTATATTCATTTCACCTAGCTCTCTTTCTATGCCTTTAATTCATGTAAATGTTATTGGGAATAGGTCATTGTATTCATGCAGTAACTATGTTATGCTTTCTACTATTTGCTCATCCCAGTAGTCACTAATGCTATCCATTTTGGGATTCTCAACTGTCCCGATGTTGAATTTCTTCACCTTGATTGACATAGAAAATATTTCTGATTCCATAGGTGGACCTTCCACTTCTCTTTCACCTTCAACTTTTGTTATCTGAATGTTTCTCGAGTCATCTTCATCTGGTGCTTCTTTCTGCACATGGTAGCATGCCAATACTTATTTTACTGTCTTTCTGTTATGTTGTTGTTCTTCTTTCATGAGTTCAACTTCTGGTTCTTTAAAGAATATCACCCCTATGATTAATTTAAGTGCCGAGTCTATGTTGTGGTTCTCATGTTCAAATGAGAAAGTGACTGCAAATTTCTCCTATAATAATGTTTAGTTTGTAGTTCCTCTACGTAATTCCTGGTCTATATACAAGTTTGTTGGAATCCCTTCTAATGTGTGAAAAAAATTATGAGGCCATTCCTCTGGTGGTTTCATCCTCCATAGCATTCTTCACTTTTCCATTTTTTCTATCGATGCCCCCTGTCCATCATATTTATGCAGTTGGTTGCTTCCTTGTTCTGCGCCAAACCTGATCTGCAATAATTGCTTACATTGGTACTAATATTTCATTGTTTCTTTGTGTGCACCCCACCATATTGAAGGTGTTTCCTTGAGTTCTATATCTAGGGCTAAGAGCCTATGATTTTCTAACACTTCATCTTCGTATCATGTTAATAACACTTGTAATTCATTCACCCCATGGAACCTGGGAGGTTCCCTTAACTCCGTACCTACCCATATTACTACATGGTCTATTCTTGCACATATTCTTGTGGAGACTTCATGTAACCTCGAATTCCAATTTTCTAAGCTCGTATCTAAGTCCAACGCACATGAGGTGATTCTTCTCCAACTGAGTACCCCATCTATAGTTGGGTTCACTTAATCTTCTTCTCGCAGGGTTGTTCTATACAACTGGTTAATTTCCTCCAGGTCTAAGAAAGTAGGTTCTACAAACCTTTCCCCTTATGATGGATCCAATGGCATAATGAATCTATATTATCTTGACTCAAATGTCATCTTCATCATCTTTAAGTTGGTTATGGCCTGATTTTCAAACACCAAATCCAAGCCAAGCAATGTTGGATAAGGTGTTGTTCCATCCACTATCTCTATTGCTTCGAATTCGACTTTAATGTGCACTCCATCTAGATCTACTATCACCCATTTTAGTCTTCCAATTGGTAGAACTTTGTGTTGTTTTTATAGTTTCAGTTGAATCAGTGAATATCTTAATGTGGGTTCTCCCATACATTGTCATGTGTTCTTGGGTAACACATTTACTTTGGATCCTAACTCCAGTACAATTGTTGGGTATGTGTTATATTCTTAGCGTGCAGGGGGGTTTGAGGGGGGGGCACTAGGCCCCCCCTTGGGAGGTGCAAAACACTTGAGAAAAAAAAAAATTGCCTCGGGAAATGTGTCATGTGCCTCGAGAAACGTGTCACATATTTAGGTGTTTTTTTGGCAAATGTTTTTTGTCGATGGTTTTCTATTTCCGGTTAAGGAATTAGGGCTATGGATTAATCCAGGTCATTGGGTTAGTTTTTTGGATGTTGTTGGATCCTATATGTATATTGTATTGTAAACAATGTATCACACATGAATGAAAATAGAATATGTTGGTTTTCCTAGTTTGGGTTTCCAGGGGAAAAATTTCTATGTAATGTTTGTATTTGTCATTGTATATTTTCTATTCTTTTACTGAATATCTGTTTGCAGTAGATATTGTACAAGGTTAAATATACATTTGGTATCAGAGCTTTGTTGGCTTCAGGGGGATGCCTTTGTGGTCAAGAGTTTGGATCGGGACTGTGATAAGCCTTGTTACAGTGGGAGATCTGTGGTATTGATTTTTTCAGGTAAAAATAAATGGTAAGCAATTCAAATATGGAGATTGAGAAGTTTAATGGGAAAATTTTTGAGTTATGGAAGCTCAAGATGGAATATTTGTTGGTGGATAGAGACCAATGGATCGTGGTAGATCCAGGTACTGCACCTACATGAACTTCAACAGATGAATGGAAAAAGGTGGATCGGAAGGCAAAAAGAACAATTCAACTGTGTCTCTCTGATCCAGTATTACTAAATGTGTCAGAGGAAGCTACAACCAAGGATATATGGGAAAAGTTGGGGAAGTTGTATCAGTGTAAGTCCCTGGTAAATAAACTATTCCTGAGAAAGAAGATGTATAACCTGAGGATGACAGATGGAGACTCGATGGCACAGAATTTGAATGCCTTAAATACTGTGGTAAGTTAGTTAGTATCTGTTGAGATTAAAATTTCAAATGAAGATAAATGTATTAGTTTACTGTGTTCTTTACCATACTCCTGGGATAGTCTGGTTGTGGCCATAGGTAGTAATACAACTGCCTTGAAGTTTGATGAAGTGGTCTCATCCTTGTTGTCGAAAGAGATCATATAGAAGAATATGGAAGGATAGAGCACAGACACATTATTTGCAAGAGGACGTTCCCAGGAAATGAATAGATCTAATTTATCAAGTGGGATATCTAAGTCAAAAGGTAGATATAAATATCCCAAAAAGTTTGTAAGGGTATGTTGGAGATGTGGAAAAGAAGGGCACTACAAGAAGTAGTGTAGATCCAAGGTTGAGAAAAAGAAGGGATCTGAAGAATCTTATTCTACATAAGAAAATACCTCCAAGGAAGAAGGAGGGGATGTGTACTTAGCTTCTTCAAGTACACATGCAGATCATGAGGCATGGTTGGTTGACTTTGGATCATCCTTTCATATAACTCCCCATAGGGAGTGGTTCTATGAATATGAAATCTATGATGGAGGTAATGTTTTATTAGGTGATGATTCGACAACCAGAATCATAGGAAGAGGAAAATTCAAGTTGAGGCTCATAGATGGAAGGATTAGAACATTGATTGGTGTTCTGCACATCCCAGGTTTGGCCAGAAATTTGATTTTTGTAAGAAAAATGGATGATGCAGGGGTAAAAACAATATTTGAAAATGAAACTTGCAGGATGGTTTGAGGAGAAATGGTGTTGCTGAAAGGATTCTGGTTTGGAACTTTGTATAAGATGGAAGGAAGCACTATTAGTGATGGGTGTAATAGTTCCATTATTCCTTATATTGGAGTTGAAGAAGAAAAAACTCCTACAGTCTCTAGAGAAAAGGTTATGTTGTGGCATCAAAGACTGGGGCATATTGGAGAGAAGGGTCTTCGACTACTACACGGTAAAGGTATGGTTGAAGGTATGTATAACTACTCTCTAGATTTTGATTTCTGTGAACATTGTCTATATGGAAAGCAGAATCAGGTAAGATTCCCCTCTGGTGCAAAGAGAGCAGAAGGAATTTTACAACTAGTTCACAATGACGTTTTTGGACTTGTGTCATTCCCATCATTGGAAAAATCTGTGTACTATGTCTCATTTATAGATGACTTCTTGAGGAATACTTGGATATATTTCCCCAGGAAGAAATCTGAATTCTTTGACATGTTTAAAGAGTTTAAGGCTCTTGATGCAAATCAAACAGAGAAAACAATTAAGGTGCTAAGGATAGATAATGGCGGAGAGTTTTGCGAGAATGAATTTGAAGAATTGTGTAAGAAGTGCAGTATACCAAGGCAGAATAATAATCCATATACACCTCAATAGAATGGAGTTGCAGAAAGGATGAACAGGATGTTTATGGAAAAACAAAGGTGCATGCTCAATTGTGTCGGGCTAGGGCAATAATTCTGGGCAGAGGAAGTCGGCATTGCATGCTACCTAGTCAACAGATCACCCTCATTAGCATTGGATGACAAGACTCCACAAGAGGTATGGACTGGTAAGGAACCTTCTCTCACACATCTCAAGGTATTTGGATGTGATGCATATGTTTATGTTCGAAGGAAAACAAGAGTAAGCTAGATAAGAAGGCCAAAAAATGTATCTTTATTGGATACAAAGATGGTCTCAAAGGTTATAAGCTTTGGAACCTAGAAACTAAGAAGGTAATGTATAGTCGAGATGTGGTATTTAGAGAAATGAAGGATGTTGTTAAAAAGGAAGTCCTACCAAGTAAGGAAGAACCAGAGAAAATAGAGTTTGATTTAAAATATGTTGAGTCAGACTCTACAGAAGAAGAGGAATCAAGAAAGAAGGCTATCGGAAAGGTATACTCCATCTGATTTCCATTCAAATTTTTATTTGTCTATTACTGATAATGATCCTAGAACTGTCAAGGAGGCAATGTATTCAGAGGATCCAAATCTATGGAAAAGGGCCATGAATGAAGAAATGGCATCTTTGGATAAGAATGAGGCTTGGGATCTAGTGTATTTTCTAACTAGAAGAAAGCCCATTGGCAGAAAATGGGTATTTAAAAAGAAGTTGAATGTAGAAGGACAAGTGGAGAAATACAAAGCTCGGTTAGTAGCAAAGGGTTATTCCCAGGTTGAGGGAATTGATTTTGGTGAAATTTTTTCTCCATAATATTTATGTTATCTGTTGCTACTGCATTTGATTTTGAAATAGAACAAATGGATGTGAAGACAACATTCCTACATGGGGATCTATTAGAAGAAATATATATGAAGCAACTAGAAGGTTATGATGTGAAGGGAAAGAAGGAGCTGGTATGCAAGATGAAAAAGTCCATGTATGGTTTAAAACAATCACCAAGGATGTGGTATAAAAAATTTGATACTTATATGTTGGGACTTGGATTCACAAGAAGCAAAGAGGATCACTATGTGTCTTTTAAATTAATTGGTGATCATTTGATTTATTTGGTTGTGTATGTGGATGACATGTTATTGATAGGAAACAACAAGGAGATTACCCAAGATGTGAAAACTCAGTTTCCCTCTAAATTTGACATGAAGGATCTCAGTGCTTCAAATTTCATTTTGGGCATGGAAATTAAAAGAGATCGGAAAAGGAGGAAACTCTAGTTAAATCAGAGAAAATATGTCAAGACAATATTGCAGAGGTTTAATATGCAAGAATGTAAACCAGTCAAGGTTCCTATTCATGTTGGTGTAAATTTATTTGTAGATCAGTGTCCCAAGACACATGAAGAGGAGGAGGACATGTATTGTGTTCCATATGCGAGTGTAGTTAGCAGTTTGATGTATGAAATGGTCTGTACTAGACTGGACATTGCACATGTAGTGGGAGTTTTGAGCAGGTATATGTCAAAATCAGGGAAGGATCATTGGACAACAGTAAAAAGGGTTTTTGGGTATTTGCATGGCACTGCTAGCTATGGATTGTGCTACGAAGGAAGACTGGGATTGCACATAGTGGTGGATATACATGGCTTTGTGGATGTAGACTAGGATGGAGATTTGGATCGTAGGAGATCTACAAGTGGGTATGTGTTTAACTTGTTTGGAGGAGCAATAAGTTGGATGAGGAAAAGACAGGCTATAGTGACACTTTCAACTACAGAGGCTGAATACATGGAAACCACTCATGCAAGTAAGGAAGTAGTATGGTTACAAATATTGTGTTCAGGTATTGGGTTGGTACAACAAGCTGTAAGGATCGATTGTGGCAGTCAGAGTGCAATTTTTCTAGCGAACACCCAACTCATCATTCAAAGAAAAAGCATATTGATATTCAATATCACTTTGTGAGAGACATGGTTGAAGAAAATAAAGTATTGTTGATGAGGGTGGACACTTTGAAGAATGTTGCAGATTCATTAACAAAATTTGTGAGCACTGAGAAGTTCTCTTGGTGTAGAGGATCCATGGGCATTGTTGCCCTGGATTGTTGACTATGTAACCCTGTAACCCCCTGTATGCAAAGAAAACAACAAGTGGGAGAATTTTTGGGTATGTGTTATATTCTTTGCCTTGGGAAAAGTGTCATGTGCCTCGAGAAACATGTCACATATTTAGGTGGTTTTTCGGCACATGATTTTTGCCAATGGTTTTCTATTTCTAGTTAAGGAACTAGGGTTGTGGACTAATCTAGGTCACTGGGTTAGGGTTTTGGATGTCACTGGATCCTGTACGTATATTGTATTGTAAACAATGTATCACACATGAATGAATATAGAATATGTTGGTTTTCTCAGTTTGGGTTTCCAGGGGAAAAATCTCTATGTAATGTTTGTATTTATCATTGTATGTTTTCTATTCTTTTACTGAATATTTGTTTGCAGTATATATTGTACAAGGTTAAATATACAATAATATCTCCCATGTTGAAATATCCAATGTTGGTGTTCAGTCTGAATTCTTTGCTTGTTCTCCTCCTTGTATGAAGATGATTAACTATTTTGTGTTCTAGCTTTCCTACTGCCTCTATGCTACATATTTCTAACATATTTTGTAATACTTTAACAGAGGATGGATCATTTAGTAGTTTAACACAAGATTGAAAAAAACCTTTAATCGTACTTACTTGTTCCAGGGGCTATGCTTATTTGGTGTGATCCAACAATGGAGGCATCTCGTATGCTAGTACTTCCTTATTATGTTGCACAGTTGATTTCGATGCAATGTCTGGCTTCATGAATTCTTGTCTAGCCTACTTGAATATCTCCTTTTCATTATGTTCATCGAACTTCTTCTTCGGTTCGACATTCTTATTCACTTATTGGTGTTGTGATGGATCTTTTCTTACTGCGTCGTTTCCTCTCTTAGCTCCTCCCCGCATAACTATGTTGATGTTTCTTCCTCCATCCCTTACTTCCACCAAAATCCACTAAACATTCTAATTGTTCTGATTTCTATTTTCCTAGATCTTCCCCAATAGTGTAGGACATTATTTTGTGTCATGATTTGATGTGTGATAATACATACACGTCGCAGTTGGAAGTGGACATTCTCTTGAATAGTGTCCTAGTTGTTGATAGTTATGGAACAACACTGGTCTTCTGCCTCTTCCAAAGCCTCCTCTTCCTCTTCCTCCACCTCTATAGCCAACTCGATCTCCTCGTGGTGCATTGTACTGAGGCACCTAGTTATACTGCACGAGATTATAGTGTGGTTACACAATATTGTACTGTGGTTGTGCAGTGTTATATTGTTGTTGCGCAGTGTTATACTGCTGCTGCACAGTGTTATACGTGGCTGGTCCTTGGTTAAACTGTGGTGCAAAATGCATGGTCATAATTTCTGCCTGCACCCTATAAGCATATGATGTTCTTTCCTGTAACATCCTCGACCATCCATGTCAGGCCACACTACGCCTGATAACTCTTTCATTCTCTCTGTGGAACATATTGTAACATACCCAGTATCCAACTAAGCTATGCCACATAAATTTTTCGAGTTGCATGCAATTAAAAATATATACACACAGAACTCTTGCGGAAGCACATATATAAAATGTAAACAACCAAATACATTTGTAAATACAAAAATTCACATTGAGATAACAGTAAACATATACATGCATCATATACAATAAATACCCATAAAAATAAACACAGTTATAACCGCACATATGATAACCCATAAAAATAAGCACATAAATAATAATGCAACATGTAAATTTATCACACAATTGGCACTTATCTTGGTAAGAATGTCACCAACTACATGTATACCTTCCATGAACCTCCCATCCTTAGACCACATTGTTCTTCACTCTCAACAGTGAGTCACCCCCTAGCTGGGACTAAACTCCATCGAGGTAAAGGTATTCCTAACCAAGCTAAAGGATCATAGACAACAGGAAAGACTCTGTCTCAGGTGCCAACTCAAACTAACAACCTATAGTCCTTCATTCCCCACATGCTTGTCCCACCCAGGAAGTGTGCCCCTTCTCCACTCAACAGTCCTTCAGTTGCCCCACTTCCTTTTCGGGCTTCAACAAAAATTCGGACAAGAAGTCTTAGAGCATTGCAATTGTAGTTTAGCACCTTTAGGAAATCAATTTCCAACAATTCTGTCACCCAGAGAATTACTCATGGGCCTAAAAACCTACCTCTTCAATATCCCACGGGCCTAACAACCCGCCTCTTCAATATCCCATGGGCCTGTCAACCTGCTTCTTCAGTCCATATCCTAAGATAACCATATACACCAACACAAAATGGCTATGGATACAAGTTCACGTACAATCATGAAGATACAAAAGATAGCTCCATGGGTGTGTGCATGGTCATGGATTATTGACTGGATGAATGAATGATGGAAGGAATGATGGGAAGAATTATGGAAAAGATGATAGGAAATGAACTAAGTCCCAACAATATGGATGCATGTCCCCAAATTGACACTTGTCATGTTGGGAGCTACTTTGGCCTACTTGTCCCCAACTTTAGAACTTAGGATAAAATAATTATCCATACTTTATGATTTAAGAAATATTAATATAATATTCATTTTTGGCTTAAGCTCCCTATCTTATCCCCTTTTCCTTAACTTTTAGGCCCCTCCCTTTCCCTAACCAGTGGATTTTAGTCCCCCATATCTTTTATCATGGTAGGTTTGCGCGCAACGATGTATTTTATATTAATTATGAGACATATACAAAAATAGGTGCACTGACATTTAACATCTAGGCTCTCCGGCCTAATCAAAAAATAAACATCCTAGCTTATAATAACTGGCTCACCATCCTATAAAACACAACATATACAAAAAGGCTACCTGGCCTCAATATCGTGCTCACTTATGTTGTTGCGCACAGTATCGTAGAATGTGCAAACTTCCTCATTTTACTGTGTAGTACATGCATGCACTATGCCATGAAATGTCCATACAAAAATAATATCAAACAACTCTCCATCTTAAGTACATTTTCATTTACATTACAATTGGGTTTGCCCTAGGGATAATACAATCCCCTCCCCTTATTTATGCACTATCCTCAGTGCATCATGTACCCATATACAACAAAATTTCAAAACTCCTCAAAACGATGTGGGTATTCTGCCTGCATTGCATCATCATGCTTGCAAGTAGCGTCCTCGGGACTGTACCAAGTCCATTGGACCTTTACAAGCCCTATGGCTCGATCCTGGAGCTGTTTGATTTTCCAGTCTAGAATGCATACCAAATGCACTTGGAAAGCACCTTATTGCTCCACCTGAATCACATTCCAATCAATAACATGATTAGCATCAAGTATATATTTCTTGAGCAAAGATACATGGAATACATTATGAACAGACATAGATGCAGGAAATGCAATTATTCAAGCTATTGGACCAATCCTCTCTAGGATTTCAAATGGCCCACAATAGCGAGCTACCAACTTTGAGCAATTTCCCAATTTCAGGGAAATTTTATTGGCCTTCACTTTCAAAAATAAATGATCACCCACTTTAAATTCCCTGTGAGTTCTGCCCTTATCAACATAAATTTTCTGCTTGTCTTGGGCAACATTTAAATTTTGTTTTGTTTTTATCACTTGCTCCTCCATTTTCCTGAGCAAATCTAGCCCAACCACTGCTCTGTCTACTAGGTTATCCCAACTTACTAGTGTGTTGCACTTTCTTCCATAAAGTGCCTCAAATGGGCTCATCTTTAGAGATACTTGGTACCCATTGTTATAAGCAAACTCTACCAACTATAGGTAGTCTTCCCATTTTGATGGTTTATCCATCACATACATCCTCAACATATCCTCAATCACTTGATTCACCCTCTTTGTTTTCCCATCTGATTATGGATGATAAGTTGTACTAAAATTCAAATTTGTTCCAAATCCATTAAATAATCCCTTCCAAAATTTTGAGGTAAATTTTGGATCTCTGTCAGACACAATTGTCTTGGGTATGCCATGCAATCTGACAATTTCCTTCATATAAACATCAACGATGTTGGCTGCCTTGTGAGTGAGCTTAACTGGAACAAAATGGGTAGCTTTAGTAAGCTTATCCACCACTACCATGATAGAATCGTGTTGCTTGTTTGTTCTGGGAAGTTTGGTGATGAAATCCATTGTTACAACTTCCCATTTCCACTCAAGAATGGGTAATGGCTATAGAAAACTAGTTGGGTGTCTATGCTCAACCTTTACTTTTTGACATTCCAAACATCTGACAATAAAATCAATAACCTCTTTCTTCATGCCTAGCCAATAATATTGGCTCTTGACAACTGCAATAGTTTTATGATATACTAGGTGCCCAACATAAGGTACATTATAAATTTCCCTCAATATCATATTTTTCAATTCCCAAGAATTTGGTACATAAATTATCCCCTGTACATGAGAATTTCATCATTATCTAGCTTATATTCCTCAATTTTCTTCTACAAAATACCTTGCTGTAATTTTTCCACTAATTCCTTGTATTGCAAATCTGAGTTGGCATCCTTTGTAATTTTGTCTTTCAAATATGATTGGTACATGCTAATGGATGTAGCAGGCAATTCATGTACTCTTCTGCTAAGTGCATCAACCACTTTGTTCTCTTTTCCCTTGATATGCTTTATATTAAAGTCATATTCACTTAGAAATTCTAACCATTTGGTTGCCTAGGATTTAGAGTTTCCTGATCAAATAAATATTTCAGACCATTGTGGTATGTTCTTAGTTCAAACCTTTTCCCCATGAGGTAGTGTCTACATTTCCTCAAGGCATGCACTATGGCTGCCAATTCCAAATCATGAGTGGCATAATGTCTTTCATGCTCCTTCAACTTTATTGCCTCATAACATATAACAAACCCATTCTGACTGAGGAATCCACCAAGTCCCTCTTTACATGCATCTGTGCATACAATGAAGTCTTCATTTGGTTTTTCAATCCTTAGTATTGGAGCACTTGTTAATATTTTTTTCAAGTGTTGGAAACTCTTTTCATAATCCAATATCCACTGAAAATTCACACCCTTTATTTGCAAGGAAGTGATTGGGTGTGAAATATTTGAGAATCCTTTAATAAATCTCCTGTAGTAGCCTGTAAGGCTATTGAATGGTCTTACTTTTGTCACATTCTTTGGCGCTGGCCATTATCTAATGGCTTCTATCTTCTCAGGATCCATTACTATCCCATCCTTTGAAATGATATGTCCCAAATAATGAATTTGTTTCTGATAAAATGAGCACTTTCTCAACTTGGCATACAACTGATGCTCCCTTAATACTTGCAACACCATCCTCAAATTATGTTCATGCTCTTCTTCTGACTTGGAATATATAAGAATGTCATCCAAAAAGACAATGACAAACTTGTCTAAATATTCTCAGAAAACACCATTCACTAAGCACATGAAAACAATTGGTGCATTTGACAACCCAAATGGCACCACTTTGAACTCATAATGACCATACCTTGTCCTAAAGGTGGTCTTACTGATATCTTCCTCTTTAATCCTTACCTGATGGTATCCTGACCTGAGATCTATATTTGAAAAGATCTTTGCATCCTTCAACTGATAAAAAAGATCATCAATCCTTGGAAGAGGATACTTGTTCTTAACAGTCACTTTATTCAATTGTTTGAAATCAATGCACAATCTTAATGTTCCATCTTTCTTATTCACAAACAACACTGGGGCACCCCAAGGTGACACACTTGGGCATATATACCCCTTCTTCAGAAGCTCTTCAAGTTGAATTTGCAACTCCTTTATCTCTGGTGTACTCATTCTGTAAGGAGTCTTTGACACTGGAGTTGCTCCAGGCATTAAATTTATAGAGAAATCAATATCTCTCTTTGGGGGTAGTCCTGGTACCTCCCTAAACACATCTTCAAAAATTTCCAAGACTGCATACTCTTCCAAATTTGGCACCTTATCTTTAGGTGTCTCTTCCATATGTGTTGCAAATATTGGACAACCCTTCTTGTAACATTTCTTCAGTTGCAATGCTGAAATTTATCTGATGGTTACTGCCCTGGGAATTCCCTGCACCTTCCTTAGGGTCCCTTCCTCATCCAATCAAGTAAAGGCCTAGTGACAGTCTAGGATGGCATGATGATGGTCCAACCAATCCATCCCAATTAGACAATCATAGGAAACTAAAGTAAATATGTTCAAATATTCCCTGGTGTTCATTCCATTCATGTCCATAAGACATGACTTAACCATATCATTAACTTTTCTTTTGGTTCTAGTAGCTAGTTGCACCAACCAAGATTTCCCATGCTTGCTTCTTGGAAAATGCAAACTTTCCACCATATTAGGATCTATATAACTATGAATAGATCCTGAATCAATTAAAATATCAATGGTTTAGTTGTTGATCATACCTTCCACTTCAATCATATGTGACTGATACTCTGCTTGCTTGTTGTCCAGGGCTTCATATATCCTTGGCACATTTCTGCCCATGTCCTCCATTGTTTCAGCTTGTTGTACATTGTGAACAATTCTCCCTTTTTCACCTCTATGAGGACAATCTCTATACATATGATCTCCTTTACAACCCCAACATTGATTAGGTGGCTTCCTTGGCCTTTGAACCCCTGTTTCAATCGCTCTGGGCTCTCTAGGAGTTGTCTATCCTTGAGGATTATTTTTGAAGAATGGTGTCTTAGACCCCTTCTTCCTTTGATCCATCTTGAATTTTTTTTTGTCTTCCCAAGATTTTTGGAAAGTTGGCCTTTATTTTTGTTGATCATAAAGGCATTTATCTCGCCTTATGGTCTCCTCCAATGTCTTTGGTTCATCATACTATATTTTTTCACTAATGAATGACGATAATCCACTTAAATACCTTTGAATTTTAACTGTCTCATCCTTAATGAAAGAGACATACTTCAACAGTTCTAGAAACCTTCTTTCATATTCATCTATTGTCATACTTCCAAGCTTGATTTCAAAGAACTCTTTCATTTTCTTGTCATAGTATCTCTTAGTCAAGTATTCCTTCTCAAAATACTTCTTGAATTCCCTCCAAGTGACAATTTTCTCTTTGATGTATTGAACCTGCACAAGTTGATCCCACCACATGGATGCCTTTCCATTGAGTTGAAAGATAGCAATTCTACCTTCTGCATGATAAGAATAATTATGCAATTGAAAATACTTTCTCATGCCCAACAACCATATATTTGCATCTTCATCATTCTTGTGCTCACCATCAAATGTAGGAGGTTTGATTTTGTTCATTTCTCCTCGTAGGTCATCCACCCCAGACCCCTTATGCTTCCTGACAGGGGATGGACTCGAGTTGTTGTGTTCTCTCTTATTGGAATGCCTCGGGGAGTGGTGGTGATGTCTGCTAACACTTATGGTTCTTCTTTTCTCATCAGGAGGCCTATGACTTCCAAATTTGCTCGAGCCACTCTCCTTGTCCAATTTATTTTCTATTCTGTTCAAGCTCTGCATTAACTTCATGTTGAAGTCATCCTGCTTTTCCTTTGATTTCATAAGCCTTTCATTATCATCTTTATGGCTTTGTATATCCCTCTGCAAATTTTTAATGGTCTCTTCCATATTCATGTTTTCATTCCTTTCATCTCCATGTCCATTGGAGTTTGTTCCTTCAATGCCCAAATGGAAATCCATCCCTCTAATCTCATCCTCCTGACAGTAAGTCCCCTATGCCTCTTCCATTCCTCTATATTCTATGTTGATTCAGATCTGATCTAATTGTTGTTAACTTTGCAAAATGTGCAGCCAACAAAACTTATTAGGCTAGTTGTTTCAACATTTTCATGAAAATATGAACCATTCTGGTTGAATAATACATATTAGAATTCTTTCTTCTAATTTCCTAAAAAATTGAATGCCCAAATCAATTTTATGGGTGGATAATTATAGTCCAATTTCCAACAGCTTTCCAATGCCTACTCCCACGCTCAAACTCTGAGTCTTGAGCAGAAAGTTATGGTTATTAGAAATTTTCCCATTCATTTTTCTATTCATTTTTCAACTTGGCTCAACTCTGCGCTGTAAATATGAATTTTTGCACCTAATCCTTTGTAATTTTCATAGGATCTCAAATGGGTTTCCTCATATACATCCTATGGACACTCTATCAAAGTTTCACCTCTTTCTGGGTTCCAGGTTGCTAGTTACAGCCGACTGAAGTTCTAGGCCAAAATACCATATTGTAACTGATATGCTAAAGGTTCCTTATTTTCCATATTAAACATTTTTAACATGGCCAAAAATTTAATTTAACTCTGGGACTATCTTCTATGGCTCAAGATCTTTCCATTGACTACTCCTGCACCTCAATCTAATTCCAGAGCAGAACGTTATGGCTCTTTGAAGTTAGTGGGGTCTTAAAATTTACCCTTCACTATTTGTGCTATAAATTTCTCATAAAATCTTTGTTTGATGAATGGTTTACACACTGTTCTCTTGGTTTTCAAGTGCCTAAAAATTCTCTTAAGGGTCTCAAAAACGCACTGCAAAAAGATGACGTTCAAATGATATAAAATGTCGTAGAAAATCACTGGTTTTATGATGTTGTTCACCCTTCAAACAATTTTGTGCGCACAAATTTCAACATGTAAACCCATATTCACCATGCACAACAACAACACAAGGTAAATTTTTCTTCGCGCACTTTAAAACCATTGTGTATCACTTCTCTATCATGCCAATAACTTGCATGCACTATTTTTAGGTCGCGCGCCAATATCCACCGCGCATAGTTTTGGTTCTTGCACTATTACCTGTTGCATGTAGTTTTTGTATCGTGTGTTGATATTCCGTGCGCATTGTACTCTACGCACTGCACCATGCCAGATTTTAGTATGTCTCCACCCCACAGCAAAACTCTGTGCGCACCACTAACTAAAATGTCGCGCGACAGCATATACCCACATTGTGTTTGCACCAACAAAACTCTTTTGTGCTCTACCAACACTGCGCACGCCATGCGCGTCATTATTATGTGTGTGCACACCATGCAGTGATAAATTTATCGCGTGGTCTTGTACACCAACATTTTTCCACACGGCGCCAAAATTTAGCGCGCACAACCGCACACTAACATTTTTCCGCGCAGCACCAAAATTTAGCACACACACCAGCACGCCAATACCTTGCCGCGCAGTGCCAAATTTTACCTATTACGACCTTTTCACTGTGCATCATACATTTTTAGCGCCCACATGTGCACATTCATTTTTATGCACATCCATTCCTCGTGAATTCCGCTGCAGAAATTGGGGCTTTTGCTTAACGTTTTCCCCAATTTACCATAGACATTCTGCAACCATGAAATTTGTTCAATTTCACCACGATAACACCAGTTCAACCTATGCAACAACAAATCGTTGTAAGTTGACATTTCTGGAATGAATTTATCCAAAATCAATTCGCGAATTGAGAATTTTAACCACTAAACTCGCTCCATCTGTCATGGCTTCACCGTAACTTCAAATTCGACCCCTTCTAGATCCGAATTTGCTAGAACATATATTAAAGCAATAATATCTCACCACTTGGTCAAATTTATCCATTTTCTCATGAATTTAACAACAGAAATTGGGGCTTTTCCCCAATTCCGCCCAGTTATTGTTACTTTTTACCATGGATGCTCTACAAATTGAAATTTGGCCATCTCGAAATAAATCCTCTGTGACATTTCACTTCAACTTAACTTGCTCAGCCCATCTAGGATCGGTGTTGAAAATTGAAGCTCTGATACCATATTGTAATGTGTGCGGCCATCCATGTCAGGCCATGCTACGCCAGAGAACTCTTTAGTTCTCTTTGTGGAACATACTGTAACATACCCAGTATCCAACTGAGCTATGCCACATAAATTTTTCGAATTGCATGCAATTAAAAATATATACACACAAAACTCTTATGAAAGCATATATATAAAACGTAAACAACCAAATACATCTATAAATACATAGATTCACACTGAGATAACAATAAACATATACATGCATCATATACATGAAATACCCATAAAAATAAGCACAGTTATAATCGCACATATGATAACCCATAAAAATAAGCACGTAAATAACAATGCAACATGTAAATTTATCACACATATGGCACTTATCTTGGTAATAATGTCACCAACTGTGTGCAGACCTTCCATGAACCTCTCGGCCTTAGACCACATTGTTCATCACTCTCAATAGTGAGTCACCCCCAAGCTGGGATTAAACTCCACCTAGGTAAAGGGGTTCCTAACCAGGCTAAAGGCTCATAGACAAAAGGAAAGACTCCATCTCATGTGCCAACTCAAACTAACAACCTACAGTCCCTCATTCCCCACATGCCTGTCCCACCCAAGAAGTTTTTCCCTTCTCTGCTCAATAGTCCTTCTGCTGCCCAAATTCCTTTCTGGGCTTCAACAACAAGCCGGACATGAAGTCTCATAACACTATAACTATAGTTTAGAACCTCCATGAAATCAATTCCCAACAATTCTCTCACCCAGAGAATTTCTCACGAGCCTGAAAAAACGCCTCTTCAATATCCCACGGGCTTGACAACCCGCTTCTTCAGTCCATCTCCCAAGATAACTAGATACACCAACACAAAATGGCTATGGATACAAGTTCAGGTACAGTCATGAGGATATGAAAGATAGCTTGATGGGTGTGCATGCTCATGGATGATTGACTGGATGACTGAATGATGGGAAGAATGATGGAAAATATGATAGGAAATGAACTAAGTCCCAACAATATGTATGCATGTCCCCAACTTAACACTTGTCATGTTGGGAGCTACTTTGGCCCACTTGTCCCCAACGTTAGAACTTAGGATAAAATAATTATCCATGTTTTATGATTTAAGAAATATTAATATAATATTCCTTTTTGGCTTAAGCTCCCTAGCTTAGCCCCTTTTTTTTAACTTTTAGGCCCCTCCCTTTCCCTAACCAGTGGAGTTTATTCCCCCATCTCTTTTATCGTGGTCGGTCTGTGCGTAACAATGTATTTAATATTAATTATGAGACATATACAAAAATAGGTGCATTGGCCTTTAACATCTAGGATCTCTGGCCTAATCAAAACATAAGCATCCTAGATTATAATAATTGACTCACCAGCCTATAAAACACAGCATATACACAAAAGGATAACTGGCCTCAATATCGTGCGCACTTATGTTGTTGCGCGCAATATCCTGGAATGTGAAAACTTCCTCATTTTACTATGCAGTACATGCGCACACTGTGCCATGAAATGTGCATACAAAAATGATATAAAAAATCTCGCCAGCTTAAGTACATTTTCATTTACATTACAATTGGGTTTAACCTAGGGATATTACATTTCCCTCATGAGATCCATGGTCCTGCAATCTTTGTCATCATGGCCTACTGACTTGCAAAATTTGCAATATGAACTCTTAGGTACTGTCTGGTACTTCTGCATCATTGGGAAGTGATATGGATCATGCCCCTATTTCTTACAGATCTCACACGATAGTCCTCCTATTGGCAATGAGTTTTTCATTCTTGCTACCATGTACTGCACTAATGTTGGACATCCATTCTTATGGTGTCCTTCTGTCCTACATGTGGTACATCAAGCGACTTCTATTTTGTCCTTACCTTTGTTCTGGTTTAGCTGGAATGTTAAGTTCTTCATATCCTCATCCATATCCTCTATGGCTAGATCTATCTTCTGATATTAGTTCTCTTCCAGTTGTAAGTCTTCCTGTAGAGCCTCTTCCTATGTTTTAAACTTCTGTTGTCGCAAAGGGTATTTCAAGTGTGGTAGAAATGAATTGACAAACAAATTCCTATGATTCATATCTGTCATGACATACTTTATCTTTCCCTTCAATCATTTGAATCTCTAGTCAATCTCCCATACAAATTCTCCTGGTTTATGTCTAATCTCTATCATCTCATTCATGTATTGATCCTATGAACTAGGCTTCTAGAATTAATTTATTAATAGCTTCTTGATATCTCCAATCATTTTGGTTGTCCCTAGAGGATTGTTTGCATCTAAACTCATGTATTAATCCAGTGTGTGATATCTTAACATGATAGATAATTGTGCAAGTTTAGTGTCCTCGTCTATGATTTGTTTTGCTTCCCAAATCTTTTCACAAATGAAAAAATTCTTCTCAGGGTCCTCTGACGCCTCTCCTTTGAATTCTGGTAACCTGATGGTGGGATCATGTCCTGTCATCCTTAATGTTGAACTTCTACCTCCGCACAATGTAGATACTTGACTAATGCTTCCTCAACTAGCTTCCCCAATTTTTGTTTCTTGTGTAGATGTACTTCCACCTGTCTTCCTTATCTCAAAATTTGGTTTTCTAAATGGTGGTGTTCTTCTTGGTGTATTAGTCACACATGGGTTTATTGGTTCCACACTCACACTGATATGGATAGGAGTGATGTCTTCCATTCCCACTCTTGGACCTCTCGTCTTCCTCTCATATGTTGCTCACAAGATTTCCTGAATCTTCTCCACATCCTCGAGATCCTCTACCTCTTCTTCATCACTTTCTAAGCCCTCCCTCATGGCTACAACTCTCTTCTTGGTGTTCACCTTATATTGGTAGGGTACTCCACTGCACTTTCTTCCAGTTGTTTCCATTATCCACTTTATATGGTCTTCATCCATCATAATTAGGTCCAAGGTCTCCTCCTTCTTTCTTTTATCCCTTTCTCCTTCCATTCCTCCTTCTTCTGTCAGTGCTTCCCCCCTTCCCCCATGCATGCAGGGAAGTTTAGTTGCCTGGTTCCATTTTCATTACACCTTTTTTATATAGTAGTATCTTAATAGAAGTATATAACAATCTGATGTACCCTACCTTGAGGTCCCTTCAAGAATTATTTTCTTTCGTGCTGTAAGACTTCGCTGTATCTATTGCAAATTCTATGATAAATCCTACAACAATGTTGTCTAACCAGAAATCTACTGCACGCGTAAATCTATTATCAACTTGTTGTAACTGTGCGATCTTTACAGGATTCCACTATAGTTGTCTTCTTCGATTTGTAGGATGGTTGTATTTCAATATTTTTATCTACTCTTGCAACACATGCGGGAAATCAAAGAAAAATACTTCATGAAAGTCACTGAATACATACTTGTCCAGATATTTGTACGGTGTCAACTTCGGGTTTCCATTATCTTTCTGTGAAAAATCCATCTCCTTTGTTTTCAACCATATCTCTATCTCTTCCTTCGTTGGATTCCACAGTCTCAATATCCCCTTTTAGATTCTAATTATCTCAACGTCTTGTCATCTGGTCTGTCATTCTTTTGATGCGTATTCTGTAAATCTCACATACTCAATCCCATCACATACCAACCAACCAACAATGGACCATTTGTTGTATTTCATGTCTCTAATCTTCTAGTTTTGATTCTTTATTGATTATTTTGATCCTACCTTACTAACATAGATTGAACCCAGTTCAGATTTGATAAGCTCCCAACAAAATCCCTCTAAAACTATCAGCCCCTCTGGTAGAATAGAAGGAAATGCAACACACTGAGTGTACTGTGAAGTCTCACCTGAGATAGCTCTATGGGTAGCTACAATAATCAGGTGTTTGCAAGCTTGGAATGAGTGGATATCTACGGTTGTTTCTTGTAACCTTTATTTATTCAGTCTAACATTAGATTATAGCAGACATTCGATTCATGCATGTGAAATACTATATCTAAATAGTTACTTCATTTATCTGACATTCAAAACTTAACAAAAATAAAAACACACACATTCATTCACACAACACAGGTGTTACCGTGGTTCACCCCCTCCTGGGCTACATCCACAAAGATTTGGGTCTCAAGCTCTTTATTATGGTTTAGTAATATGTCACGCCACTCATGTTTACAATATTAGGTATTCCTCTCTTCAACAAGATCCTTGATCACTATGAGGCTAACTAGATCGCACTAGGCTCCTCAGCCTGCAATCTAACCCGCGGGATCGAGTCACTCACTACCCCCCTAGCTTGTCAGCTTACTGAGTAGTACATTTCTTACAACTCTCTGCCATATGTTCTCTCTTTCTTGTTCTTTGTTCTTCCTTGGTTCGCTCGTCCTCCCTCTAAGTAATACCTATTTATATTCTTGGCTCATCAACCATTACAATACATTAAAAAAACCTTAACCCTAGCATCGTTAGGTCTTCCTTGCATGCGTGCCTCTCCTTCTTCCCTTACACATGTTGTTTTTCCTTCTAGTTGTCCTTTCCTCCCTTTATGCTTCTCTTCTCAAAAATATCTTTTTCTCTTGACTAAGTCTACATCCAACAATATGCGATAAAAGGCAGACAAGTTTTGAGGAAGATGCATGGTTCCCAGTCTTTGTTTCCACCTGGATACGCACGAGCAACCACAAAATGGACATTCGCTACTTAAATGTTGTATCCAACACCATGGATGATTTTAGGGGATAAATTTCACTCATGGGCTAATTTTCCATGTTTTTTCCAAAAACAAGATTCGGTATTTTAAAATTGATTCGCCCAAATTCTATAGGATAAAATGATTTCACCTTAAAAATCGCCAAAATTTTGTAAAAACTATATAAAATCCTTAGAAATTTGAATATTTTTACAAAAATATCGCCAAACATTTATAGTTGGCATATGAAGGATTAGTAAGATTTGCCAAGGTTTCTACATTTAAAAATAAATTTCCATCCTTAAAATAATCCCTGGCCAACACTTGCGCAACAATAACCAAAATTCGTTATGCAAGGGTGACAGAGTTGTCCAACAATGCACATGATGACTCAAGGAACCCCCTAGATGGACATGATGACTCATCACAACCGCAAGGTCGAATTTTTCTCAAGATCTATGATTGTAAAGGATATTTTGGTTATGTTATGATTAGCAAAATCATATTTTCTATTTTTAGTAAATCTTGTAGAGATTGTCGTTCTCTTTGAAAGCACCCAGATTCATGATTCTAGGATGTAGTAGTTCAACCCCTAGCAACTAAGTGTGGAATTAGTTTTCTATATATGTTGATTATTTTGATGTAAAGAGGGGCGAGTTGGCAGAATTATAGACATTTTGATCTTCAATGCAATTTTTTGAATCTAATAGAAATACAAATGCAGAAGTCCTGAACTCCTTGTGAAAAAGATTCCATTGATGGTGATCTGAAGATTTTTCTCTCATATTTGTATGTATTCCTTGTGTACTTACTTTCATATTCACTTTTCTTCTGTTTAAATTGGATAATTAAGGGTCTAGAATTCATCGAATGGTGCTCCAAACTTAAATGATTTAAACTATATGTATCTTCTTAACTAACGTCAGAATTCATCCTTTATGATGCTCTGATTATGTTATGTGTTTATATTCTTCTTTCACCCTACATAATCAAACTCAAAACTAAAGTTCATCACCCTATTTAGCCTTTGTTCCTCTGAGGATTTCTACCTACCAGTCATTGTTTTTTTTTTTTTTTCATGGGTTGACTCCATAGCCCTAAATATTCTATACCTCCTTTCCAACAAACCTTGAAAAAACTATCTCAAACATCTAAATCTAATCATCAATTAAAAAATAATCTATCTATCAGAGATCAAGTCTTAGAGAGATCCCTCTCTAGATTGGAAAGGCTCGTTTCCAGTCTTAAAGTTGGTTTGTAGGTTACCTTTGTAGATTGTTTCTTCATCCCAATAATCTACACAATGATAACACTAATTACTAAGTTACTGAAAAGTATTATCGAGGCTTAATCAATAAAGTATTATTGAGGTCTTATTATTATTTAGGGGAATTAAAGGGATATAGAAGTAAAATTTTGAGTATTATTTTAGTTTTGGTGAAAGTTGTTATTATAATAGTAAATCATAGGTAATTTTAATAAATACATAAGGGTATTTGAATTTTCTAAATGAAAAAAAAAAAAGTTTTAAGGGGGTTTTTAATAAAAAGTAAGGAAGTTTAATTATGAAGGTTTTCCAATCTAGTGTGGTATTATTAAAATTCAAAGGGACTATTCAAGGAAAAAATGTTAAAAAATGTTAATATTGTTATTTTTCCACACAACAAAGGGAATTATATCGATGTTGACATGGTCAACCAATGAATGAATCTTGACATGAACAAAAAAGAAAAGATAATATTCTAGGACAAAAAAAATATGAAATAAATGATCTAATATTTGAGAATTAATGATTATATTTTCATATCCAATTCAAAATTACACTATATTTTGAAAATATGTAAACATAATCTTATGTTCAACCTGGATTGAAACATTTGGTACTTTCTTCTTAAACATGAAGAAAATGTTTTTGACATTCTCCTATAAGAAGAAGAAGATAACATTGCAAGACATTACAATGGAGTCATGCCTAGTAGTGCCCTCATCAAAAGACCTGAAGGATTTTAAAAAGTGATCCTTCAAGATATTCATAAGTAAATACAAAAGTTGTAGGTCTGCTAGAAATAACTTGATAAGGTTGTCATTGATAAAGTTGAATAAATTTCTTGCCTTGATAATCATGGTCAAAATTTGATCGCACATATTAAGAAGTTAAAAAGTGGAAAGAAGTTTCAACAAGAAACATTGGAGAAACTTACCAAAAATGAATAAGTGATTGATAAAGAAACAATGACTGACCCAATTGAAAGAGACAAGTCATTAGACACTAAAATGAAGACATCAATCAAAGGAACCAATACAGATCCAGACATCATAAAAAACAAAAAAAGGTTCTTATATTGACGTCTTATCAACCAATAAATCACCAAAAGTATCAAAAGATGAAGGTTCCAAAAACAAGACAAAAGATACAGGGATACCTTATCGTCATCCTAATTATAATGTTCATTTTATTTTCAAAAAACTAACCAAAGAAAAAATCAATTAAGAAACTAAGTGACTGTCCTATTATATTAAACAAAAGATTAGTGTGTAATCTTATCATTTTCCAAATAACATTAGTCATCGCTACACAATCTTGTAGAAAATTGAATTAGGATGGTCTAAACTTTTACAATAAGACATTTTTTCTCAACACTTCATAATTCATATCATCCCGTATCATTAACCATAACAACTTCAAGAATAGAGAAACATGAGAATACATTACATGCTATGACAAAGTCATAAGTTCTTCCATAAAATGCTTTGAGGACAAATCGTGTTAAAGGGGTAGGAAATTTAATGAAGATAATATATCACATAAACAATAATAGATAAATAATGTGAATAAATCAAGTGACACATCCTATCTAAAGGGAAAGAACCATCAAGCATTGTGACTAGTCAATGATACAAGTACATTGTCACATAGTAGTGTATTAGTATAATCTATTATGTATCATTTATCTCATAATATTATTTAACCTTCTTATGCTAGAAATTCCATAGTAAATGAACCTTGTTCATTTCAAAAGTTCTTCATGCAGAACACTACTAGCTTACATTACATAAAGATGTTTTAGAGTATGTTGACTGATGTGATAGATGTCAACACAAGGGGAAACCTTCTCAAATAGATGAAATTCCATTCCAACCATAGATTTAGATAGATCCTTTTGAGAAATAGGGATTGTAGTTTGTAGGACATGTTGACCCACCTTCAAATCAGAAAGAGTGCATTCTAGTTTGTACTGACTACCTTAAAAAAAGGGTAGAGATCAAACCATTAAAGGATTCCAAGGAAGACAAAATGGTATAATTTCTCTATGAAAACATCTTCACTAGATTTGGTTTTCTAAGAGAAATGGTGATTGATCAAGGGCCTTAGAAATTTACATCTAAGATGATTGAAAAATAATGAATTTGTACAAGGTTCATCATAAGAATTCCACTCCATACCATCTATAAGTAAATGGCCAAGTGGAATTCACAAATATGGGGATGGAAAACATCTCAATAAAGACAATGCAAACACATAGAAAATATTGGCCCAATAAATTGAATGAAGTAAGATGGGCATATAGGGTCACTTAGAAAACAACAATAGGTTTTACATGATATGAACTAGTATATGGTAAAACAATAATGCTACATATTGAATTTGAGATGAAGAAACTTAGAACAACAATGAAACTAAGACTTGATCTCTCTGAAACATAGAAAGAAAGGATTGATCAACTTAATGAATTATAATAAATAAGGTAATAGGCCCTTTCACATTGAAATTATCCCAAAGAAAAAACTTAAATGGCATGATAGGTTCATCCATACTAATAATTTCCAAGATGGTGATTGGGATTTGGTACATGAGTCTAGGTTCAAAACATTTAAAGGAAAGATCAAAACAATATGGCTAGGACCCTATAAAATATATACATGTTTTAACAATGGTTCAATGAATATCAGAAAAACAGATGAAGAAATAATTCCTCTTTTGGTTTTAATGTCCATAGAATAAAGCTTTATAAAAAAAATTATGAAAGGAAGAGTTCATATCAAATCTATAAGGACAACATTTGAATATAATTGAAAGTTTCTTCACTTTCAAATCAAATTAAGATCTCTTCACTATCTCAAAGAAAAATAAATATATATGAAAAAATATAAAATAATATTTTCTTATGGTGAAAACCTTTTGTAGGAACCATAAGACATATGAATGCCCAAAAAATAGTTTCCTGTTAAGTCCTCATTTGTAAAATAAAAAATATAGTAATATATTATGGTGAAAACACTTATAGGGAACCATACGACAAAATAGAAATTGAAAAAATATTCACCGGAAATTATGTTATGCAAAAGAGAAAAGAAGAAAAATGAATATTTATGTTGCAAGGTTCTATTTTCAAGCCCACTAATCAAGTTCATGGCTTCCATATTCAACAATTCATGATGCTTATATATATCCAAATGCATATAATTGCTACTAATTTCATATCCTACATTTTTTAGAACATTAATTACTCTACACTCTACAAAATAGGGACTCAACTGTCATGGAGATGCTCAAGCTCTATCACATCTAAGGAGTGATCTATATTTGTCTCCTCAGACAATATCATACATCATGGCATATTCAATATCATGGTACAAAACATATTTTTGAATCTTTCTTTAATTTTTAAAATCATTGATCAGAAAGAAATATATTAGATATACTTTCTATGGTCATTTTACCTAAACCTTTCAACTATACTCATTGCTTCTTAGTTATGTTTTTGGCCAAGGGTGTTTGAACTTTTAATTTAGGGGATAATTTGTTGTTATATTGACAATCATGTCAAAAATTGAAACAAAGTTCCATCATATCAATTCAAAGCACCGAGTGTTAAACTAAAAGGTCTGAAATGATATGAGGTAAGCTACAATGATGGTTTGCATTGTCACAAATCTAGAAGTCATGCAATGGATTCACAATTATAAAAGAAATACTTTAAAGGAACGATGAAATATATTTCATTGTCATTCCTTAGTGTGACCTCATTACAATTTGAATGCTTTTATATCAATTTAAAAATATTCACAAGAAATAATTGTTTGGTTAATATTGGAGCTTGTTTGGTTAATATTGGAGTAGCAAGACCAATGTTGATTAGAAAATATCTCTTGGAGTAGCAAGACCATGGAGTAGCAAGACCAATGTTGAGTAGAAAATATCCACTAGGTGATTGCAATTCAGAGCAACAATGGGAGGAGTTTTGAATAAAAGGGAACCTATAGATACAAAACTACTAAACAATAATTCTAAATTATTGAGGATTTTCCAGAGGCTGGATTGTTAGAATACTTTAATCGACTCTAGGGATATAATGACAATGGAGTTTGCTCAAAATTTTAGAGTAGGCATTATAAGAAAGTTATTCCATGGTTTCCTCTTTTCCTCGGACCATTCCTTATTCTAGAGATGAATGCTAATGAGTTGAAGGAAACTCATTTCCATGTGATGGACATCGACCAGGTGGGAGACTAGTCAATGGGAAAGTAAATAATAATAATAATAATAATAATAACAATAATCTATTTTTAAGGTCACGACCAAGCCAGCACACCAAATTGGTGTATGAGACCCCCTTGTTTGTGGGAGAAGGGACCCCCCTCCGCCCAACGATTTGACTAATAAAATCTACGAAGATATACATACAATGAAAAAAATTACTCCACATATGAATGGATTGACTGGAATTGGAGATAAATGCTCAAAGAGAGAATTGGGTAACCAACAGTGAAGAGAGATGCTACTAGATAATTGGGTAACCCACAACATCTTAAAACGCATATGAAACATTTAAATACATCTGACAACATCTAAATTCACCTAGTAACTTCTAGGTGTGTCCAAAAAATTATAAATGCGCCCGAAAAAATTCGCCAGCAACTTCTAATTTCACCCAACAACTTATAAATGCGCTCCACAACTTCTTAATTTGCCCAACAACTTCTAATTTCACCCAACAACGTTGTGGCTTAGCCGGATCAAAAGGAAGTCGTCCAGGCTCGTAGGAATCAACTCAAGTTGATGAAATTGACCAAATAATTAACACATCAGTTTGCTAACAAGTAATCTGACCAACTGTGAGTCGGCCAGACAGAGGTAAGTCGACTAGTTGTGAGTCGATCGACTTAAGGGGTAAGTCGACCAAATAAATATGTGATTCAATCGACGGAAGAGAAGTGAGTCGACCAACTAAGAATATGACCAACAAAGGGATTATGTCGGATGGGTAAGTGAATGTCGGCCCTAGGGTAAAATATCGTCTCCACAAAAAAGGAGGAAGTCAAATTGACCCAAGGGAATGAAGAATTGTTTAAGTCAATAAATTATAATTGAGTGAGGGAGGAATTATCCCAAGGTGAGACATACGTCCAGTGAGAATGCTCATATATTCCTTAGCAGTCTTGAATTCAACTTGGCAAGTAGGGATTGACTAGCAATGATAATTAATTTACCAACAAATAATTCAATTGCATAGGGAGAGAGAATTATAGTGTCGGTAGATAAAAACGCCTTAGAAATTAATTTATATTTCCAAGGGAATGTGATATTTTCTTGCCACAAAGTAAAATGTCAGAGGAAAATGGGAAAAGGCTCGAGGCAATTGAAAGTTCAACTTGGCAATTATGAATTTGACTCAGACAAAAACAATCGTTTAAATGGAGAGAGGATTGTTGGTTTCAAGAGACTAGAACAAAAACAATGCATAATGATCGAAAATTGTCCACCCTTGATTTTCTATGAGCTATGGATGGACGTTGATCATTCCAGACCTATTGAAATTCATTAAATTCCAATGGGAGAACAAAATTATGAATAGAGATAATAATGATCTTGCGTGGAGTTTTTCATTAAAACAATAGAAGCATTTACCAACAACGGGAAAGAAACAATCTCATATGAAAAATGAACACCAAAAACACAAAAATATCATCCCAATTGAAGGCCTAACAAACGTAATATTTACCCTAAAACTCAAATGGGAAAACTAGTTTTGAACGGGGCTCAATATTTTCATTATGGAAATCTCTAGTTGTTAGGAAATTATGCTTTTCACACTAAACCTAACAAAAGAGAAGAAAACATATTTAAGCTATAAAAGGAAATGACAAAGCAAACACACAATACATAGATATTTTACCTTGGAAACCCAAACATGAAAACCAACATTCCTTGAGTGTCTTGATCTCTTGTTGTCTTATTAATTAAGAATTAAAGGTTACATGCCTAACCTTGTTCCACGCCTAAGACATAGTCGACATCATACCTTCTTGCTTCTGCAAGAACAACCTTGTATCAAATTTGTCTTACATCTACATGATAAAAAATCTATTGCTAAAGATTAGCATGAAGATCAACTTAATATGAATACGACATGCCTTATTTATAGGATTTACAGTAGGAAAAACCCTAAATAAAGGTTCCTAAAAATGACTACATATCCACACAGATCATTGGCTACAAATTCCACAAATCTCAGGATACTGTTATAGTCGAATACCCGCCAAATACTAGTCGATCTCTTGTCGGTATTCAATCAGTTTCCACACGAATTTCTATCGACCTCTTGTCGGTTGACCTCTTCGAATTAGACTTGCCTATCAGATTATCTTCCAGTCGATCAACCTTGACTTGAATTTCACTCGCTATCGATCCACCTTGACTAGAATTTCACTGCAAATAATATAAAAACCCAACATTCTCCCACTTGTTGTCTTCTTTGTTGAACTAGGCTTTTCTTGAACTTCTGTTTGCAGACCTAGGGAAACAATGCCCTTAGCCTCTTCGCACCAATAGAAATCACAACACTCACATACTTGATCAAAGAGTCTGTTATGTTTTTCAACGTTTCTACTTTCTCCAGCAACACCTTGTTACTTTCCACCATGTCTCTCACAAAATGGTATTGTACATCAATGTTCTTAGTCTTGGAATGATAAGCTTGGTTTTTTGCAAAAAATATTTTGATTTGACTGTCACAATTTATCTTCATAGCTCTCTGCTCAAACCTAATCCTTGAACATAGTCATTGCATCCATACTGCTTATTTTCTTCCATGAATGGCCGCCATGTATTCAACTTCTGTTGTTGACAAGGCTATGACTGCATGTTTCTTATTCATCCAACTGATTGCTCCATCGAACATATTGAACTCATATCCACTAGTCAAACTTCGTTGATCCAGATCTCCAGTCCAGTCTGTGTCGACAAAGCCATGTACATCTACTTTAATATAATTTCCAAGTTTCCCTTGGTAGAAAATAGAATAATATTTTGTGCCACACAAATACCTGGATACTCTTTTGAAAACTATCCAGTGCTCCTTTCTAGGTGTCAACATGTATCTTCTCAACACTACCATTGCATGGGAAATGTCTAGTCGAGTGTAGACCATCACATAATTAGAGTACCAACAACACTTGCATAGGGAACACGTGCCATGTCCTTTATTTTTCTTGGTGTCTTTGGACACTATTCAACAATTAGCCTTTCTCCCACGGGAATTGGCACCTTTATAGGTTTGGAATCCTACATGTTGAAACGTTTCAATATTGTTTCAATATATTTCCTATGATTCAACCAGAACTTTCAAGTTGCTCGATATCTCTTGATCTCCATTCCCAAAATGAATTTCATTGCACTAAGATCCTTCATGTTGAACTTGGAGGATAGTTTCTTCTTCACCTCATTTATTGTGTCCATGTTGTTTCCGATCAACAACATGTTGTCGACATACAATGCTACATATATGAAATTCCTGCCTTCTTCCTTGGAATATATGTAGTGATCAACTTTGCTTCTCACAAATCCGAAAATAAGGATGTATGTGTCTAAATTTGGATACCACATCCTTGGTGATTTCTTTAGACCATAAGGGGATCTTTTCAACTTGCACACTAGATCTTTCTTTCCTTTACTACAAAGCCTTCAGGTTGTTTCGTGTAGATTTATTATTATAGGTCCCCATGTAGGAAGTTTATTTACATCCATTTACTCTATCTCAAGATCAAATTCCACAAATAGATACATTAGTACCGTAATGGAGGTTAATTTTGCAACATGAGAAAAATATCACTGAATTCGACTCCTTTGACTTGGGAATATCCATTCGCTACCAATCGAGCTTTGAATTTATCGACTTGACCTACTCTGTTCATATTCTTTTTGAATTCCCACTTGCTACCGACGTCCTTTCTTCCATTAGGTAATTCAACTAAATCCCATGTCTCATTCTTATGCAAAGATTCTATCTTTTCGATCATGTCATCCTTCCATAGTTTACCCTCTATTGAGTTGAATTCTTCCCTGAACGACATGGGCTCCTCATCAGTGGAAGTTAATATAAATGTAGAATATAATTCAGGTAGACTATACATTTAGATTGGTTTTCTTACTCATTCATAAATCCTTACTATCAGGGTTGGTTGTTCCACCTCTTCATGTGATCCAATTGACTCATTTGAATCATCTTCTTGTTCGTTACTCAATTCAAATATCACTTTCTCTTGATTATTATCTATTTGAACCACTTCAGAATCGAACTTCCTTTCGATTTATTTGAAGATCAAATCTCTATTGTACACTATTTTCCTTGATGCAGGATCCTAGAGCTTATATCCTTTAATTCCTTCTTTGTATCCAATGAAAATACCCTTGACTTCCTTCTTTTCCATTGTGCTCCTCTTTTCTTTGGGAACATGAACAAATGCATCACAATCAAACACTTTGATATGTGAAATTGAAGGCTTCTTACCGTACCATACCTCATGGAGTCGAGTGGACTTGTGTCGATGAAGGAGAGATATTCACCAGATATCTTGTAGGTTCGACTTCCTTTACCCATAATTATTGTGCGAGCCCATCACCATTGAGCATGCTCCTTGCCTTGTCCATCAATGTTTTGTTCATTCTCTTGGAAACTCCATTTTTTTGTGGGGTATATGGAGTGGTATTTTTGTGTGCTTCTCAAAATCCTTTCCACATAATTCACCACCATTGTCTATTCTCAACAACTTAATATTCTTATATGTCTATTTTTCCACAAGAGACTTAAACTCTTTGAATTTTTCGAAAACCTATAATTTATTCCTCATGAAATATATCCGTGTATTTTGAGAGAAATCATCTAAGAAGGAGACAAAATGCAGGGATTCACCAAGTGAAGGCACTAAAACATGGGAAAACACATCATAATGAACCAATTCTAGAATCCCCTTTTCCCTTGTCGCTCCACATGGAAACCTCACCTGAATTTGTTTTCCTTATATACAATGTTCACAAAATTTGACTTATAAATTACATTCATAAAAATATTCAACCATACCTTTATTGCGCACAGCTCAAAGTCCTTTCTCTTCAATGTGTCCCATTCTCTTGTACGATAGCATGGTCGGGTCGAATTGCTAAAGACTTTTCGATTTGGTTTGAATATACTCAGCGTGAGTTGAGTCAATTCGATTCGACTTCAAGAAAAACAATGTTGTTGCATCCAATTGAGTCAACATTCCCTAATAACTTGCATAGGGTTCCAATCCAAACTCCTTTTATTAACACCATCACACCCCTGACCATATTGCACGTATACTTCTGAAATAGAGTGTGCACTCATGCATCACTCATCTTACTGACATATATCATTTTTTTGGATAAACCTGGAATATGAAGCACACTTGGAAGGGTTCTACTCCTCCCATCTTGCAGTATCAATCAGAATCTTCCTCACCCGACAATTTTGGTTGTCGATTCGTCCCCCAAGAAAACATATCCACCTTCATATATTCACAAAACCATTCTCTATGTGGTGTCATATCATAGGATTCTCTTGAGTCAATCAACCAAACATCTTGATCCAACTATGTACTGGTCAACGCCAGATACACATCACCTCCCTTATCTTGCATAGTCTTTATCTCAGTCAATTGCTTCTCATTGGATCTTGTACTTACTTCCATTAAATTCAACTTCCAGTCCCTTTTATAATGCCCAACTTTACCACATTTCCATCATCTTTGCATCAAATGAACAAGGGATTTAGATATACCCTTCGACTTAGAATTTCTACTGGATAATTTTCCTTTATCTTTTTCAACCGAATGACCTCTTACAACTAAATCATCTTTGGTCAATCCTTCCATGTTCTTCCTTCTCATTTATTCTAATAGTAGAGATGAAACCATGTATTATTTCACTAATTTGGTCGAATTACTCCCTATAACCATGACTAAGCTCTCCCAGGAGTTCGGAAAAGAACATAATAGGATAATACATTTCTCCTCCTATGTGATTTTGATATCCATAGAAGATAACTAGCTTATTATGGTATTAAACACATATAAATGCTTAGTTACCAAACTACCCTCACTCATCTTCGGAAGATACAATTTTTTTTCTAAGGAAAAACTTATTTACCAGGTATTTCAACTGGTAAAAGCTTCCCAACTTGTCCCAAAGTTTCTTGGCTGAGCCTTTACTTGAGACATTCAACAACATCGAATATCCAAGACATAGTCAAATCATACTCCTTGCCCTTCTCTCAATTTTCTCCCATTCTTACTTTGACATACCCATTGGAATTGTACTTAGATAGCTTGCTTCCCATTCTTCTCGATCTACAAGGAGATCTTCAATTTTAAGCTTCCAAAGCTCAAAATTCTAGGCATAGAATTTTTCAATCTCTATTCTCGAGGTACTTTCCATTCTTTAAGCACACCTTTAAAGATCTATGACTTCCAACTCTTACTAGAACTAAGGTTTAGCTCAGATCCAAGGTTGTTAAACCAAGATATGATACCACATGTTAGGAAATTATGCTTTCCATGCTAAACCTAACATAAGATATGAAGAAATATTTAAGTTACAAAAGGAAATGATAAAGCAAACACACAATACACAAAGATTCTACCCTGGAAATCCAAATGAGAAATCCACCATTCCTTGAGTGTCTTGCTCTCTTGTTTTCTTATTCATTAAGAATAAAAGGTTAAATTACTAACCTTGGTCTAAACCTAAGACACAATCGACATCATACCTTCTTGCTTTTGCAAGAACAACCCTATAGTAAATTTGTCTTACATGTACATGACCAACAACCTACTACTAAAATTTAACATGAAGATCAAATTAATATGAATACAACATGCCTTATTTATAGACTTTACAGTAGGAAAAAACCTAAATAAAGGCGCCCAAAAATGGGTACAAATCCATGTATATAATTGGATACAAATCTCGTGAATCTTGGGATTCTGTTACAGTTGACTACCAGTCGACCTCCAGTCAGTCTTCGATCGGTTTCCATAGGAGATTTTGTCGACCTCTTATCGGTTGACCTTTTAGATTTTCTTTCGATCACTTTGACTTTGACTTTCTTGTCGACTTATATTCTTGTAGATTTTCCTCGACTCAAATTTCACTCCATGTTGATCCACCTCGACTATAATTTCACTGCAAAGAATATAAAAACCCAACACTGATTACACTGCATTCATGGCTTACTATGCCTCTTTCTACCTTTGCCAATATATATATATATATATATATATATATATATATATATATATATATATATATATATATATATATATATATATATATATATATATATATCATTTGAGAATGAGAGTAGCTAAAACAATAGGGAGAGATATGGGTTAAGGGAAGGCCAATAGTGATGACTCTTCACTTTCCATTCTTCAACCTTCTCTCCTATTCGATTTTTCATTTACATTTAATTTTTCCTCTCACATTCTCATTTTTGTCTTATTAGGATTTAAATTTTTCGATCATTTACATAGTTACATAACCATCATATTTTTTCGAATGGTATTACAGGTACTAAGTCTTATACATTCTTGGTTTAGATCCATTTCGGATCACATCTCAAATGTAAAGGGTTTGGAAATCAGAGTGAATGAATAAACCATATCTAGGGTTATAGGATTTCCATTTGGACAATAGTTGGAGAAGGATGATAGAGTGCAATCTCATGACACAACGAACAAGTTCCTTTTTTCCTATGAAACAATGGAGGGCACTAGGTGAGGCATAAAATGAACCAACCTACCATCACCATGAGATGAGGTGGCTCTACACATCATCATATACATCATCTGTGAAGGTAGGAACATTTTAGTATTTGCTTATCACTTCATAATGTTGGTACAACTACACTGCTTTTCATATATTAGATCAGAGGAATCTCTTATCATCCTATATTCCTTGTTGCAATCCATTAAAGAGATGGCTATCAAGGTGGACAAAGGAAAGATAACAACCCTTGCACACCATGGTATCATTAAACTATTTGTAATTGATGCATTGATAATTCAACAGAGTAGAATCAGTTGGGAATAGTTTGTTATCCTTAGTAAGGAGGGATTCCAAACCCTACAAGACACTATAACTACAAAAGAACAATATCATATAGAGGCATGCAAAAGAAAATACTCCAAGAAGAAATATTCCAAAAAAGGAAAGCCATTGAATTTCATGTGGAAGAAGAACAACAGATTCTTGAAGAATACCTAGGGAAAGAAACCCCAAGATTATAATGGGTCAAAATTTTGAAAAATAGGAGAATGGTGCAGAAAAAAGATACAAAGGAAAATAATCCACAGTTTGAGAAAATATAGGACCATGTTAAGAAAATTGTACAAGTGTTGATATAGATAGGAGAATCATTTTTTCAAATAAACTTTGAGCCTATAAATAAATAAGGAACACCAAGAACAAGAGAAAGAAGAGTACAAAGCACAAATCCTAGAGAGATAACAAGCATAGTCATTAAGAAGAAAATCCCTACATTAGCAGTGTAAGAGGTTAGACAAGATATACAATATATTTCCATAACAATAAATGAGGGTGAGGAATTGATGGCACAACTCATATCATCAAGAGTAGGTATTACCTATTGTAAATCGATTAGGAAATCAATCGAAGAGGGGGTTATCTCATTAGGCAATCACAACCAAGTAATCTCCTCATTCCAAGAAAATTCCAATATACTCAAGATGAAAAATTTGGATATGGTAAAGAAACTTGAGAATGAAAATATTGATTTAAAAGATGAATTGGGAAAATAGGGGGAGATTGAATTAAATAATGATAAAATTGGTTTATTAGAAAAATTGAGTGTGAATACTGAAAAATATGTAAAGGAAATGTTCTCCTCTAGGCCGCTTGCTAGGGTTTACATAGTGTATTTAAGAGAGCAATGGTATAAAATTTTATTGGAAAAAAAAATCTTCTCACTTTCCCTACCAACTAGAAAATCAAAAGAATTCACTGACATCTACCAGAGTTGCATCGTTGAGAAGAAGAACCTATTGTGTGAGTTTTACTTACACAATTATGTAATTCTGATAGGGAATAGCATATGCACTTAGCATATCACATTGTTATTTGTATTGAAGAGATTATTATTGTGGTTGCATGCGATGAAGACTTTTGGTTTCCTATTCTCATGGAGTAGTTGAGATAATATCTCTAACTATCTCTATTATTTTTCTTAGTTGCTAGTTCTAATTAGGATCTAATTGAGAATTTCTCTCCTAATTTGTTGAGATAGTTTCTTGATGTAAAGTTAGATAAGCCTATGTTTTCTAATGTAATTTAGTTAGATATTTTTATTTACACAACTTTGTGTAGAACTCTGCTAATGAGTTGTTAAATCCACATAATTGGTATTAGAGAAGTCCAATCTAGCCTTGGGTTTGGGTATTTTCTCTCTATTTTTCCTTCCAATTTAGATTGACTAGTTTGGGATATTGGTGTTTGAATTTTCTGGTGTCAAAAGTTTCATGACAAGAGTTTGTTGTTTTCCAAATTCTATGTTGTCTATGTCAATTTATACTTGGTATATACATGTTTCTATTGCAATCATAGTGGCCATTGGCTCTCATATATGAAGAGGAACTCTGGCTCTTTTCAAATCCATTCAGATCTAGACTTGGATTTGGTTATGTGGTTTGGTTGTATGCTAGGTCAATCTTGTTTGATGTATCCCTTGGCTCTCTCTCCTTGGATGCCTAAATCAGTCCCTCCTTTACTCCAAACCACAATAATAATATCTACAATACAAATAATAATGCTATATGCTAATTACATATTATAATACCTATCACACTGATCGTTATTTTACTTTTAAAAACGATTATTCCTATCTCCCCTACACTATACCTACGACCTGCATTGAACAAACCACCTATCCTATACTTGGCCCCATTCATTCAATTATACAATGAAGAAGAAAATGTCACTATGAAATGCCCTTGGCTATTAATTAAACCCTCTTGGATAATTTAGCCAAGAAACAAAGGGTAATTGATAATTTATCCTTGATATAGATCTAAAAGGAAATATGCAAATTAAAATAGTGTTCTTTAAAATTGGCTTTCCAGCTTGACAACATCTTCATATGGACTTATGCATATAGTGTTATACAATCAACAAGCCAAATTCATGAAGAAAAATAATGAGAAAATAGACTTGAGAAGAAAATTATCCCAATTATTGATTATTTTAAATATAGTTACTGACTTGACAAGAACCGTCCAAAGTTCGTATATTCTTAGAGGTCATGTTTAGTGTCTATTTTTACCCTCATTTTGAAAAGTGGTGCTACTAGTGGCACCTTATTTTTTCAAGGTTAACATTACAACATTTTGCAACCATTGCATTAGTAACCTTGTAACGTTGCTAACCAAAACCTTAAAATCAACTCCTAAATCGAAAAGTGGCACTATCAACACTCTCTATTTTTTCACGGTTAAAATTGCAACTTTTTTGACACCATGCCTCAACAACTAGTACCATTGCAACCAAAATCCTAAATCAACCCCCAAATCGAAAGGAGGTCCCACCAGTAGCACCTCTTTTTTTTTCAGGTATAAAATTGTAACATTTTTGGAACCATTGTCTGAAAGACAGATACTAATGCAAAAAAAATTGTAAAAAGGGAAAAAATGAAAGAAAAAGAGAAAAAAAAATTAGGGTACATTTTAAAAAATAAAATAAAATAAAAACACACTTTTTAATTTAAAAAAAAAAAATAGAGAGAAATAATTAAAATTAAATAAAAAACCACAAAAGAAATTTTGAAAAAAGAACACAATATTATTATTATTATTATTATACTTTTTATAATTGAAACATAATTATATTATAATAAAAAAGGTTGCTAGCCGAGGCTACAAACAAATTACATGGTGTTGGTTCATAGAGTTTTATGCAAACTTGGGTATTTTACAAATTTATTTCCTCCCTTCATAAGACAATGGGGAGATATTATGAATTTCTAATAGGGGCTTCTTATGCCAATTTATTGAGTACATTGATAAAATCTAGCAAACCGATTACAAAGGTAAACACAAGAAAAAAACATTCTTATCTCATGCTTTCTCTAACCCCTCTTCTAATTGAGAGGTAGCCAAGAGTTGCCTGAAATACCAAATGAACATTTGTTTATGCTTCATAATCATTTTATTCTCGACTAGTTTTCCTTCCCCTTGTAATATGAGTGGAGGTATTTGGGGAATTCTTTTTCAAAGATTCAACAAAGGAGAAGGATTTAATGGGATTTGAGTGAGCCTGTAGTTCTTGTTCTACTTCACATTATTTGTGACATGATTCCCCCTCTGAATCCTCTGCTTTGTCTTCTTATGCTTCTATCTCCTTTGCATTGTGTTCATCTTCCTCTTCAACTTCTACTTCCTTTTCTTCTTCTTGGGAATTATCCACTAGTTCCTCATGGGATGGGTTTAGATCATTTCTAGGTTGAGTTGGTCTTTCCTGTTACCCTTCAACTTTTTTTTCTCTATTTCACAGATCTACCTCTTCCATATTTTTTGGATTTCATGTTTCTTCTAAGTTTCCTAGAACTTCAAACTAGTTGTTGCTTGATAAAGGAAGACCCTCTTGAGAGGTATTTGGATTAGCTGGCCCCTTTCACCAAAAAATACTTATCCTGATTGAAACCTTCTTGAACTCGGGTTCCTTCCTTGACTGCATCTTTAAATTTTATCTTGAAGAGGGTTGCTCTTCTTAGGATTATGGGAAATTTTTAGTAAAATATCCATAAGAATGACTTGCCATACATTTAAATAGGATCTATTCATAATATAGTTCTTGTTGGTGACTCCAACCATCATGATTGATTTTCAAGGATTCAGGGAGTCCCTTATCTAGATCAACCTCTATGCACATTCTTTACACACATGAATATAAATTCCCTTTTGGTTATGCACAATCAATTAACCATCCTGATTTGTTCCTGATTTCTCTAAGGGAGCTATCATCCCAAAAAAATAAATGGAGGTGACGTCATCTAACTCAAACTGGGGATGCAATAATTTCCTATTCCGGGTTGAATTCAAGGACCCATGTGGACATGTATAGTCCCATAGAGCCCATGAAGTATGGCCTAGATTTGAATATTACATCTCATTCTTTCTTGTTTAAAAAGAGAAAGATAAAAAAGCACTCGACCTAAAGCAAATGCAATTAATACCTATCCATTAATTTTTGGATCCCATTGATCGGCTATCCATGAGTCCATAGCTTCTGAACTTGGCCATAGGTATGCAAACTCTCCAACTAGAGCCCTCTCATACAAAATGAGGACTTTCCTTTTTGGCTCCGAAGAAAATAGTTCTATATGAGGGATGAAATCCATACTTTGAAAAAGTGAATCTATTGAGGCTGAATTTGATTGTTTGGGGATACAACCTTAACTAGAGCATTAAATTCCTCCAAATCCTTGTCGATTTCACCCATTTTCAATTTTCCTTCGTCCTACTCGTTAACAACCTCAATTTGAATGCCAAAGACCATCTAATAGATGACTTCAAATTTGTCCTTGAAAATGATAAACTTGTTTGATGACTCCTGATACTTGGTTCCTTTCTTCTCTAGTACTTGAGCTATGAGGGCCTTGGTGAGCCAATAATGCTTAGTAGCTTTAAAAAATTTGGTATTTCTTCTCCTAAAGTAACTAGAGTCAGAAAAATAGCCCTCAAAATACTTATCAATTTATTCATTAGTCATGAACTTTCTCTTTTTTGGAACTCCAATTTCCTTTAAGACTCCAATTTCCTCTTTAATAGCTACAAATAAATTCACATGGAAGGTCTTCTCGGCCCACTTGGCTTCCCTCTCATACTTACAATAGGGGTGGTTTCTCCACTCTTTTCCTTCTTATAAGTATTATGTCATATTCCTCACCATCCCTTCAAGTTAGACCTTAGGATGATCCATATGGATGTTGGTGGCCTCCCACCTATTCCAACTGGGTCATTTTGGCAGTTTTCTAGTTCAACAATGTTTTCCTAGTTTTTGGGCCCCTAACTTATGGGGTTGTTTTGAGGTCCTAAACAACATTTTTAGGGATCACCACAATCAACATGTGTGTGGATCGCCAAAAGAAACATGTGCAGTCCTCATATAGACCTTTCCAACAAGATATCGTGTACCTAAAGCAAATATTGTATGAAAAAGTTATGACCCCGGGAAGTTGATGTACTAACTTACCCAAACGAGGCCCACATGAATTTTTGCACTTCATCTCCTAGGGTTAGGTTTTTGGATGTCTAGTATTTTTGACATTCTTGTTTATTGTAAACAGACCTTGAGAGCCTCATTGTAATAATCTTCTGGATAATGAGTGCAACCATCACATCTCTTCTCAGAGATAAGTTGCCACCATTTTAGAAAGCTTGCTTTCCGCTGCATTTTACAGTTTTAGCTTATTTCCTTATTGAACAAAAACCAATTTTACTTTATATCGGTTATTCTGTGTTAAGCATATTTTGATAATAATCTGTATTCATTTTGTTCTTCTCATAAAATATGGATCAATGGTATCAGTGCGGTTGTCTCCTTGTCGTTCTTAATGCATGTCCCCAACGAGGTCAGGGTACAAAGACTTGGGTCTCGAGCTTGTTTCTCTTGAGGAAAAAATCTCTCGCACACCCAAGCGACCTCTCATGGTGGGAGAAAATAAATATGATGGGTCATTATATCCCTTCAAAATGTTCTCGAGGAATCCCTCACACAAACAGAGGAACGATATTATGAATAGTTTTGTGCAAATCCTTCGGTGACTACCAACAGGCAACACATCTTTCTCAAACGGATGCGCTGCCCCCTTCATGGTACAAATCAAATTTTATATTCCTATATAAGGTTAGATAGATGCAGATGTTGTAGAAAAATGGTTGAATCTGCTAGAAGGGTATTTCCCTATCCATAACTTCTCGAATAGAGAAAATATTACTTTTGCACTCCTCAAAGTCATTCCCCATGTCAAAGATTGGTGGGAAACTTTCCATGAGTAGAAAAACAGAGGAACCCTCACTACTTATAGTCCGTCAGAGATGCTATTAAGGAACAATACTACCCTTTTGGAATTTATGATGACCTGTGTACAAAATGGACCACACTGCAGCATGAAAGAGACCAAGCAGTGCCCAAGTTCACAAATATCATCCATACCTTACACACCAAGATGGGTATCAAAGATTCTGAGTGACATTTGGTGCTCAAGTATCGCAACGGTCTGCATAAATACATCTAGGCTGAAATGGAGTTTCTGGACATCTCATCCTTGGGAGCATCAAAATCGAGCAAAAGCTCAAACAAAAGATGTGGCAATTTGGGCCAGGGAACCCCTCATAGAAAAATCCAAGAAAGGGTGACCCCAACTCGCAGAACAAAGGACAGAGCAAAGACAGACCACCTCAGAACAACCAGTCTAGGCTGCAATCAAAGAAGGACACCAGAAAGACAAAGATATATACCAAGAAGTGGTGCGACTTCCATAAGATCCCCTGTCATAACACTGTTGATTGTTGTTAAAATCAATCATTGGTGGCTAAGGTGAAATCCTCTGAATCAGATGCGAGATATGACTCTGAGTCAGAACCAGAAAGGGGGAGATAGATCATTGATGCAGAACCCAGTCCTATTGTTGCTACCACCAAGCTCCAGCCTGATGAACCAGACGAGCCAAAGGAAGGTGAACACCTTTTTCATTGACAGATGTGGGTGAAGGGTACCCCGCTGCACTTCATCATTGATAGCAATAGCCAAAAGAACCTCATCTCAGCAAAGGTTTTCAAACGACTCACCCTGCCGACAACACCGCACCCACATACCTACACCATCGAATGGCTCCATCAAGGAAGTGACATCCACATCAGCCAACAATGTCGCCTGTCATACGACATCAAGACTTTCAAACATGAGGTATTGTGTGATGTTTCCCCTCTCAAATTTTGTAATGTTCTTTTGGGTCAACCATATGTATGAAAATTTCATGTTGTATATGAGTCTAGGCCTCACAATGTTATTATTACTTATGAACAAGAAATTGTACAGGATACCAGAGGTAGTCCCACCTAGTGGTATCTCCTTCAGCATGGACAAGGTCCATTACCTAGGCTACATCGTTGATCAACATGGTGTACATGTGGATCCAGCTAAGATCCAAGTCATCTGTGACTATCCAGCCCAACCACATTGACTGGGATTCATAGATTCTTGGGCCTTGCCAATTTCTATTGCAGGTTCATGTTGGGATTCTCCCATATTGCATGGGCCCTCAACCAAGTAACCAGGGGTGGTGGTAAGGAGAAATTTGTGTGGGGATGGTCCCAACAACAAGCGTTCGATGATTTGAAGCAATGATTGTCCTCAAACCCAACACTTTACTCAACACGACCACCCCATGGCCTATAATAGTGAGACACTTTCAAATGTTGTCCGTAAGTACCCTATTTACAACAAAGAACTGTACTCCATTGTGAAAGCTTGTCACCAATGGAGACATTACATTCTTGGGAAGGATACAGTCATTCACATTGATCATAAGCAACTATAGTTCATGCAGACACAAGTCAAATTGTAGAATGACCACCATCAGAAGTGGTCCACATACTTGCAGCAATTCCACCTCAACATCAAGTATAAAACAGGAAGCACTAATCACATCGTTGATTTCCTCAGCAAATCGTCAGTCACGACACTCACCATGGTGCTAGAATCTTGTGACAATGAGACCTCTAGATGGCCCCAACTCTATGAGGTAGACCCGAACTTCACCACCACCTACCAAATGTTGGGCGCAAATGCAGTCGCTAATTTGCATCTTTAGGATGGGTTGTTGTGTCGTCTGGGCCATATCTGCGTTCCATCAAGCGAGCGAGTGAAGCTGATCTAGGAATCCCACTACATTCGGGTGGCAGGACACTTCGGCGTCGAAAATATAGTGGAAATGTTGTAGAAACATTTCTACTGGCCAAAACTTCTATAGGAGGTCAACAAGTATATTGGGTCCTGCATTGCCTGCGCTATTGCGAAACTGACAACTAAGAAGAAGGGCTTGTAAAACCCTTTGCCTAATCTTGACATTCCATGGGAATCCATCTCCATGGACTACATGTCAGGACTCCCATCCACCAAGTGGGGAAATGAATGTGTTTTTGTGGTTGTTGATCGCTTTTCTAAGATGACGATTATGGTCGTCTCTAAGAAGAGCATCACAGTAGAGGCCACTGCCAAGCTCTTGTTTGAACGAGTATGGATACATTTTAGAATCCCACAAACCATTGTCTTAGATCAGGAAAATCGATTTATCAACACATTTCGGTCGAGGCTCTGGTCACTGCTGGACACCAAGCTCAACAAATCCACGGCCTTCCACCCCCAGACAGATGGCCAAACCAAGGTCGCAAATCGAATGATCGTGCATATCCTGTGCATGTATAATTACAAGCACCCTCGCACATGGGATGAGAGTCTTCCCTATGACCAAAATAGCTACAACCGATCCTTGCATAGCTCAACTAGCCACAACCCCTTTCAGGTGGGGTTGGGATTCCAACCATTGGGTCCCATAGAAGTTGCACTACCCCTTGCGGTCACCTCGACCGACCCATCTCCTGCTCCAATTGAAGTTGACAAAGACACCTGGTTCATTGAGCGGATCCAACACATCCATCAACAAGTTTAAGGTATCCTACATAAGTCCAATGGCAAGTACAAGAAGTGCCATGATCAACACTGGGTGTCGCATAAGTTTCAGGTGGGAAACAAAGTTTGGTTGCATTTCCAAAAAGAACGCCTTACCTGACCCGATCAGAAGCTTCACCCACTATGTTATGGTTCGTACACCATCACCAAGGTTGTGGGTGATAATGCTTTTGAGCTCAACATTCCTCCTTTCCTTGGCCTGCACCTAGTGTTCAATGTGGATCTCCTTCGACCTTATTTCCCACCATTATTGGACACCTCAGAGATATAAGAACAACTGAAACCAACAAATCTTAGCCTCGACTGCATACAACATGAATCCAGTGATTATATTGTGGAAAAATAGGTCAAGGGCACTCACCAGCAAAGGATCCAGCTTTATTGATTTGTCAAAGTAGGGCATCTCCTGCACCAAGTTAAGTGGCTCACCCGGGGCCAAATTCAACATAAATTTCCTCATCTAATGGGGGAAATAAACGCAATGGAGAAACTTTCTTCCTAAGGGGGGAGGATTGATCTAGATGGATGTCGGCGACCTCCCATCTATTCCAACTGGCTCATTTTGGTAGTTTTCTAGCTCGACAAAATTTTCCTAGTTTTCGAGTCGCTGACTTCCAGGGTCATTTTGAGGCCCTAAACAACATTTTTAGGGCTTTCCACAATCAAGATTTTTATAGACATTTTCAACGGACTATCATTCGCCTAAAACGGATATCATATGCAAAATTTATGACCCTGGGAAGTTGATGTACTAACTTACCCAAACGGGGCCCACATGAATTTTGGTGCTTCATATCCTAGGGTTAGGTTTTTGGATGTCTAGAGTTTTTGACATTCCTTTTTATTGTAAAAAGGCCTTGAGAGCCTCATTGTAATCATCTTCTGGCAAATGAGCGCAACCGTCACATCGCTTCTAAGAGATAAGCCACCACCATTTTAGCAAGCTTGTTTTCCACTGCATTTTATAGTTTCAGCTTATTTTCTCATTGCATAGAAACCAATTTTAATGTATATTTGTTATTCTGTGTTAAGCATATTTTGATAATAATATGTATTCATTTCGTTCTACTCATAAAATATGGATCATAGGCCCTCCAAGTCAACATAGCCCTCCATGTCACCCAAGAATGTCAAGCACCAATGTGTAAGCACCCACAGAGTGGTACTTCACCCGCAACACCAAGCATTGTCTTTGGAACAAGCTACCCTAACCACGAAGGGGACCCCACAAGGAATGTTTACCCCATCAAGGCCTTGAGGAATGGGATGCCCACAAACTTACCAAGAGAACATAACAACCCACCACTTTTTTCCACTAGACCAAATCCAACCACATAATATTCCATTGCAGATGAATTGATACCCAGAGACAAGGATGGTGGGGTGATTTGAATCAACAAGAAAGAAATAACCTACCTTAGTCGACCAACTGTGAGGAGGAGAGACCCCTACGAACATACACCAACACCCACTGGCCTTACCAATCACACCCTAGGAAACTAATGAGACAATTGCAGTTAGAGTAACCCACTTGAGAAAATGAAACAATCCTTTGAATCCAACTGAGATCGAATGATGATGGACTCACCCTTTGTCAATCTGGTTTGCCTCTGCATTGTAGAAATCACATAACACCCCTCCCATTGTATGATGACCTAGGTTCTTATCAACCCAAATGCATTACCAAAATTGAAACTCTCTAGATGAACCATAAACCCCAACCCTATACCATCGTCCTTACACCAATAGGCTTCTCTCCTCCACACTAGGCGCAATAAAACCCAACTATGCCCTTGTACAATATTTGTCATGTCATGCATTGGCATGGAGAGCTATGTGGCTCCCATATGTTACCCCATCTGGAGAGTTGTTGTTTTTACTATTATTATTAATTTCATTTTAACTTTGGTTTGGTATCCTTTTCTTGTTTTTTTTTTTTTTTTCTTCAACTTTAATTATTTCTATCTTACAAAATGAACTAAACTCTGTTTTTTAATTTTATTTTAAAAGTTTTTAATTAAAATTTTGATTTTTCCCATGTATTTTGATTTTCTCCCTTTTTTGAAAAATGATTTGTTGTTTGTTTTCATTTTCCCCTTTTTACGATTTTATTTGCAATAATATTGATATTTTAGGCCATGGCTTCAAAAATATTGCAATTTTAAGATCTAAAAAAGGAGTGCCACTAGTTGGATCTCCTTTCAATTCAGGGGTTGATTTTAGGATTTTGGCTGCAATGGTATTGGTTGTTAAGGCCATGATGTAAAAAAGTTACAATTTTAACCCTAGAAAATTGGGGAGGGGTGCTCTTGATAGCACCACTTTTCAATTCGGGCATTGATTTTAATATTTTAGTTGCAATGGTACTAGTTGCTAAGGCCATGGTGCCAAGCCTGTTGTAATTTTAACCCAAAAAAAGGGAGATGTTGCTAATGGTGCCACTTTTTGATTTGGGGGTTGATTCTACTATTTGGTTAGAAACATTATGAGGTTGTTAAGGCCATGGTTGCGAAACGTTGTAATTTTAATCCTGAAGAAAAAAAGCCCGGGAGCTACTGGTAGCACTACTTTTCAATTCATAGTTGTATTTTGGTGTTGTTGACTAAAAAAAAGATTTTTTAGGGCCAAAGTTCTCGTTTTGATATCAAAGTTCTCATTAAGTCGATAGTTATGTTTTTACTACTACTTGCATGCCTTGATTTATAATAGAAACTACTTTAGAAAGACCTACAAACTTGTAGACTTGTCGACAATGTTTTATATACGAACATATAACTAATGCATTCACGTCTTACTATTATAATGGTTATTGCCAAGTTTATAATGGTGTTACCTATATAAATTCCATTTTATAATTAATTAATTACTGATTGTGAATTAATTAATAATTAATTCATCGATCTCTCACTAGTGTAAGTTCAGTTACAACTAGTACAACTGAGCTTAACTCACTTAACTGAGTTAAACTACTTTACAACTCACATAACTACACATATAACTCTATTACAACTTTGAATCACTCACTTACAACTAATTTGACTTGCATGTCCCACTAGTGAACCTTTGAACTTGAATTTCCTATAGCTAACTGATTTGCCACTTCACTTAACTATTTCCAAGTGCTCATTGAGAATAGACTAATTATTTATTGTCCAACTATTATTAAAGGATAATAATAGTCAACATACATCTATAAATAGAATCTGCTCACCATCTATAAATAGACATCATCTATAAATAGAATTTGCTCATCATCTAAAAATAGACTTCCACCTAAAAATAGCTCGAGGCTCCATCCTAGTGTAGGTGCATAATTTTCACTAAGATCTTCTTGTTGAATCTCAACAAATAGTGACCTTCATATGGCGTGGAGCAAGAACACAAAGTATCAAATAACCTTAGTATGTTGTTTTTTTATTATGATCAGCTATATACTAAAAGTAATGACCATTGTAAGAGAATCCCTCAAAATCTATAAGAGAAATGAGAGAAATGGAGTTGAACAAGGTGAGTAATTTAAAACTTCTATTTTAAAAACAATATTAACCTATAAAAAATTGAGCAGGAAAAATGGAGGTTCATTGATGGCATTGGGTGAGTTGGATTTTGGAAATGATGTAAGTCATAAGGTTTTAATGCAAAAACTTGTAACATAGTGAACTAAATGAGTGTAATTAAAAAATTGACTAAAAATGTGAGAGACTAAAATTCATATGAGCAACATAAGCACATGTAATTTGAAGTTTTCTTGATGAAAATAACTGAAAGAAAGATAAGGAACATGATGAACATGGGTTTCAAATAATTATTTATGTAAGAAGTTGAAATCAAATTGGAAAACATCTATACCAATTTGAATTAAAGGAGGTGAGAAAGTGGGTGGAAGTTCACTTTTGAAAGGAATTATCCTTCATTTATTAATTCATTGGTGTTATGAGTGAAACTAAACTATATGTCAATAATGTTGTTGGACATCAATGTGGAAGTCCACTTTTGAAAAGAATTATCCTTCATTTATTAATTCATTGGTGTTATGAGTGCAACTAAACTATATGTCAACAATGTTGTTGGACATTTGGATATGATGGATGAGGAGAATGGATTTTATGAATACATATAGTGTAATGGGTTTAGATGTTTTATTAGAACTCTTACACTGATGATGTATCTGCTATTGAAGTTCTTTTTCAACCATGGTTGAAGTAGTGGAGGCCCGAGTAAGATCTAGATGATGGTAGATCACACTACATGAAGTGGCATGTTAAGAATATGTATAATATAATAAATATTCCTTAGAGTCACGAGGGTAGGGCATGCTGACTTATTTTTGTGTGTTTTCCAAGCATTCATCATATTGTTGGTCTAATATGTTCAAGCTTCATTATGCAATAACCAATATTTGAAGATGTCATGCGTAGTTCAAATAGTTGTGCTTATTCAAAAGTTAGAGATTGTTGGATTTGCCTATGATTTTAGGTGTCCCAAAACTCTCATTTTTTAACACATTTATCTATCTACCACAACAATGTAGCCTCCTTGCTTGGTAACTGTGTGGCTTATCAAATGCATACATGAAGTATTTGAAATCCTCCTCATTGAGACAATAGAGCACATTTCTTCTCTAAGCACAATTGAAATAATTGATTATCAAAAGACTCAAGATGTTTGAATTAAAAGGAGGAACATTGACATAACAATTGATAGGCAACTACAATAAACCTAAAAGAGGCTTCCATTGAGATGATACAAGCCTTCCAACCTCCTCAAGGAAACAATTATAAGATGTCCTATCTAATATTAAACATTATTAGGGGCTGCAATAATTCCACACATGGAGCCAATTTGATGGGGAATTTTCATAGATATGATGACAATTTTTTAGAATTGCAAGATAAAATCAACTAAAAATAACAGAGCTTTATCCAAATCTGATTAAAAAAGCCATAATAATTGATCAATATATAGAATGAAAAAATGTATACTAAGAGGGGATTTAGATATGTTATGCACAAAATGCTGAACCCAATAGGGATTTTTATGGGTATCAATAGAACAATTAACCCAACACGAATTTGTATGTGGGTATGCACAAAACGATCAACACGGTAGGAATTATATCTGAGTATGCATGAGGGTTTTCTACGGAACATGAATATTAGATTTAAACAATTGACAAGTTAGGGTTTGAATCAGGGCATGATGAAGAGCCATTGACCTCGAATGAAGGACCTTGAATTAGTGGTTGAAGAACACTTATCCATGAATGTGTAGTGGCATGGAAGGGAATTGAGCTACAAGCCTCTAAACATTTAAATCACGGATTACCATAGCTCTCTACACATTTATAAAATCCAACTTCTAGGTCTCCACATGTATGTAAGCTATAACTTCAAACCAAGTCTTGACATAGTTCTCCATGCAGATAAGCTCTAAGTTCACAATTTGAATTTCGAGTGAATTTTGAGGTGTCATTTGGAGAGGAATTAAACCTTGTACAACACCACCATGACAGTTCATATGATACGTAGGTGGCATATATCCCTTTGATTGTAACCATTATTACATTTCCTTGTTATATTTTATTGGCATGCTTGGGAATATTATTCCATTTTCATGTTACCATGTTATTGAAGTCATTTATTGCATTGTCACCATCTTATTCAAATGCTTAAGGTAACTCATTGTTACCTCTGTCTAAGTGTGTTATATATATATATATATATATATATATATATATATATATACTATTTTTAATAGGGGGGATTTTCAGGATCTATACTTATCTTAAAGTGTAAAAACTTTTGGCAAATCTGTTTTTATTATTAGAATGTCAATCATGAAATGTTTGACAATATTTTTGTAAAAATATTCGAAGTAAAATACTTTTATCCTAAAGAAATTTGGTGAATCATTTTAGAAAAAATGGAAATTGGTGAATCGTTGTTTGAAAAAAAAATAATGGAAAATGATTCCTTGGGCAAAATTTAGCCCCCCAAAATTTCCTTGATTCTTATGGGAGTTATTTAATGGTGTAAAAAGGACAAAGAACTTTGATAACCACAAAGGGGAAAAATTGCACTATTATTACTTCACTGAAACTCAACCATGGTTATTATCTTTTAGTTACCTCCTCCTAAATGACTATATGATGTGACACTAGATCTCGAGCTCCATTTCTAGAATAACATAATGTGTTTTCCCTTGTTGCTAATTCATTTTAGATTTTGAGAATTAAATGACATGTTTTCCCTATTTGTTAATTTCAATTGATATTTTAGTGTTGTTCTTCACATGTCCTCTATTGCAAAAACATGTGAGATTACATGCAACAAAGATCAGAAATACATTTAAGGGTCATGAAAGTTGTAGAGATTTATTTCTTGTATTTAAAGAAAGATCATTGATGCTTCAAACCTTTTAAAACAGGTGGAATACTATTTATTGTGTTGAGAGACCCTATTAATGGGCCTAATGGAGTAGATGTGCCATGCCTATCAATGATGTTGATGTTCTCTCTATGTGTAGATGTGTCATGCCTATAATATTATTTACAATGACACATACACGGTCACAAATCCTCAAACTTCCATCTTCTAACACTTGTTTTTTTAAATTATACCTTACACAATACATATTGTATTATATTGTTTTGAAACATCAAACATTGTATGAACAAAAATGCCTATAAAATGTATAGATTGAACCACAAAATATTTATGCAATTTTTATTTCCTTTTCATAATAAGAATTCATGTTCAAATTGTTTACTCATAAAACACTATATAGTATAACTCACATAAATCCTACAATATCATAAACTCACCTATACTAATTTGGGATTTTACATTGAAATTCATTGACAAGCTTAATGTCTTCTTCCAATATAGAACCATTGAAATAATATACAATATCATAAACTCACCTATACTAATTTGAAATTTTGCATTAAGATTCATTGACAGGTTTAATGTCTTCTTCCAATATAGAACCATTAAAATAATATACATCATCAATACTAGAACTAATTTGTTAATACTAATGAGTAAAAGCATAACCAATTTGCAAATATTCATGACTACAAGCAGAACCAATTTGTAAGTAGCCTTGAACATAAAAAAAAATTAATTTGTGAATATTCATGAATAAAACCAAAACCAAAATTTGAATATCCTTGACCAAAACCAAGGTGAAACTCAAGTGAAAGGAAATCATGGGGGGCACATACTTGTTTTCGTAAGAGATTATATATATATATATATATATATATATATATATAATATTGTTTTTAATTAATTTAAGTATATTTTAATAGCTGAACTATATTGATTTTATGGTGGTCTTTTTGTTGTTGTAGATTAGCATTAATGTCATCTGGGACAATAGGTTTTGAATACTATGTGGACTTGCTATTGTACGATTTAAAAGTAGAAAAGGGAATATCCTACTAAGGTAAAAAGTAGTTGCATAATATCCACATAAAATATGGATGCATCATTGCGAATGTTATTAAATTTTTTAAGATATTTTATTGTTTCATATATTAAGAGATGCAAATATATTGTTAGAACCAAAGAGTTCCTTTGGATGCATCAATATAGTCAACCACATTGAATGCTTCCTACAACAAGTTGAGAATGATCGAAAAGACATTTTTATGAGCTATGACATAATGATGATAATATAAATGATAATATAAATGGTATCAATTCTAATAATGGATTTAAAATTAAATCCAAGTTAGTATTTATTCTAAGGAAAGTCAAATTGTTACATAGATGTTTAAAGCAAAGAGATTTCAAAGAATAGGTTTAGTGTTAAATGTAGATGAGTGAAATGTTATTAAAGGGTAGATTTTGTAGCATTTCTAATTTGGTGTGTTAGTAAACAAATTACTATTTCCTTGCGACATTTACTCATTTGAATTGGAGCTTGGAAATTTAGTATCATGGATAATAAATAGAATGATGGGTTTGAAAATACATATATCTTAAAGTTTGAAGGTATTAACCAATTTGAATTTTCACCAACATAAATGAACCAAAATAAAAACAATGATTTATTGGGAGTAAAGGTGAATTTGGTTCAATAGTATTCTTCAAAGACAACTTATATCACCATGAAATCAATTTCAAATGTTTTAGAAAGAGACATAGTGCGCTTTGCACCATTGTATGGTAATGGATTCAGATTTATAATCAATAAATTCTTCATCCAATGTCATAAATGTTGCATATTTGAAGGTTCTCTCTAGAGATGGCTTACAAACCACTTTCTTGACCTTAGTGGTGCCCCCTTAGATGTGATATTAAAGGAAAGTGTAATTGAGGTCAAATTATGGAATGTAATAAAAGAAAATCCTCTTTAGTTGGATTATCCACCTATGTGTATTATAGATTGTGTTGATGTACAAATTGTGACAACTAGGCCATACAACTAGCTAAAACAATGAAGGATGGGTGCATCTTATAAAATTAAGTTGAGTACAAACTATATTGAAACATTTGGTGAAATTTATTTCATTACATGCATGCACCATACACATTGCTATAAAAATGGTTGTATTTTAAAAATAGCAATGGGATGGATGGTTAAGAATATTAAGAATGTTTGTCTCGTGAATGAAAATTCAAGAAGAGAATTTGTGTTAAATTTTCTAGCATTAAATGTTGCTATTACTAGTGATCCAGGTGGATATTGGTGGCCACCCACCTATCCCAACTAGGTCCTCTTGAGAATTTTTAGTTCTACATGTTCTTCTATAATTCTTTGTAATTGTGGGTTCTACACTTCCAAGGATGTATGAATCCCTAAACAACTTCCAGGTGGATATTGGTGGCCGCCCACCTAATCCAATTGGCTTATTTTCGAAGTTTTCATGTCAGTACATCTTTTTGTACTTCCAGGACTGTTTTGGGGCCCTAAACAATGTTTTTTTGGCTTGACATAGTCAAATTATAGACAGAATCAGAGTTTGATGTCATAATGTGTAGTTATCGAAAATACCTTTCCAACGAGATATCATGTGCCTAAAATGGAGGTTGTATGCAAAATTTACGACCCCGAGAAGTTGAGGTACCAACTTACCCATCGGGGCCCACACAACTTTTAGCATTTCATCTCCTAGGGTTAGGTTTTTGGATGTCTAGGGTTTTGGCATTCATGAGTAATGTTAAAAAGGAATTTGGAGCCTCATTGTAATCATTATGCTCAGATGGATGCGTGTATCAGCCACATCTCTTCTCAGAGATAGCTATCACCATTGAAGCAAGTTGTTTTCAGTTCTGCAGTTTTGTAGTTTTAGCCTATTTTATTTATTCAATAGAAGTTATTATTCACTGGATATCTATAATTGTTCTCCGTATATTTTTGTTATTGTATTCAATATGGTATTCATTTCATTGCACTCATAAACCCATATGAATGGTATCATAGTGGTCTTCTCTTCATTTATTTTTCTTCGTGCATGTCCTCGACAAGATCTGGGTACAAGAAGTTGGGACTCGAATCAGTCGAGCCTTTGCATTATTAGCCACGCTGAGCACGACAACAACCCATGGGGGGAAAAAATAAAGATGATGGAGCAGGAGATCCTTACAAAATGTTGCTTGAGGAAGCCCTTGCATGACAAAGGAAGGAAATGATGGACAATTTTACATAGATCCTTTGACGGATGCCCACATGAGACACATCTACATAAAGAGGCCATGCAACCCCCTTCAAGGTACAGGTAAATTTTGATATTCCATTATTTGAAGGACTGATAGATGCGGATGTTGTAGATAAATGGTTGAAACTGCTTGAAGAGTATTTTTTAGTCCACAATTTTTCCGATAGGGAAAATATTACTTTTGCGCTCCTCAAGGTCGTCCCCCATGTTAAGGATTGGTGGGATACTTACTTTGAGAAAAGGGCCATAGAGGAATATGCAATACTTGCRGTCACCCCCACGTGGGATTCCTTCAAGGATGCCATTAAAGAACAATACTATCATGTTGGAAGATAAAAGGACTGGTACACAAGATGGACCACCTGTTGACCCAAAAATCTGCTCTAGGCTCAACATGGTGTTTTACACAGTTACTTCTCCATAAAATCCCCTTGGTGCTATGCTTCCAGTCAAAGACAGTGGCGGGGGTCATAGTTACTATGGCCTCTGCCCTTAAAAGAGTATCAGTTGGTTGCTTTCAGGGACTTGTGGGCCTTCCCATGGCATTTCTTCCTCATGTCAAAACTGTTCTATTCAAGGGGTACAACACTTTCAAGTGGCATGGATCGGGACAA
>JZKD02S1675378.1:17195-47363 GCA_000966675.3 Picea glauca | reverse complement strand
TATATATATGAAAATCAGAGAAAGGCTCACCCTCCTAGGCAATTAGGGTGAAATGTTTGTTGGATGGAAGAAAATATACTCAGATACTTTTAAAAAATAAATCATCCTCAAATGTATTTGGATGACCATTCCAAAATTTATCTACCGGGAGATATGGATAGCTCTGAATAAGGAAAATTTTCACCATATAAATCTCCCTCTATCCAGGGTTGTATCCTTAGCTTATAGCATGGTTGTGGAAGTTTTCTATATTCAAGGATTAAAAGGATCATCATGGCCAAATATGGAATAAGCTAAGAGAACATGGGTTAATAACATTCTCAATCTAGAGAAAGTGGTCATTCAAAAGCATCTGGCTGTAATTTTGCATAATGATAAGTTGAAATTAATAATGGAAGAGGTAGAATTCACAAAATGGGGAAGGGGGGGGATGCATTTTATTCTTTGATGATGCTTCAAAAGGTAATTTGTGGGCAGCAGGTGCAATGGGGATTATTTTTTTATCCAAAAGGAATAGAAATAACTTGATTCACATGGGGATTGGGTCATTCTACAAATAATCAGGTTGAGGCGATGGCATTATATATGGGATTGAAATTAATCAAATTTGATCAGTACAAGGAGGTAATAGTAATCATAGACTCAAACTTATAATAAAGGGAGTAAGGAAGCAACATAGACATAGCCATCACAATCTTGTTAGAGAGGAATAGAAAATATTCAAGGATGTGAAACATTAACACATACTAAGGAATTTGAACTGAAGAGCATATATTCTGACCAAATAAGCTTGCATCCTAGCCCAATGTATGTTAAAGAAAAGTCATGCTTACAAAATCAAACATTTACCCTAATTTTAATGTTTCGAATCTCAAAATAAAATTGGGGGGAATCCCCAATCCACTACATGCATTTTCAAAATACTCCAAGAAATCAACTCAATGGGGTTAACTATAGGACAGGATGGGTATACTGTGCAATGGATTGCTTATAAGCCAATTATGGACACATATGGACAAAACTAAGTGGATACTTCCCTCAAACTTTCTTATCTCAAGTTTTTAATTTTTGTTAAATTCTATTTACTACTTGGGAACTATGTTAGAATATATACTTGTAAGTGTCTTAGAAAAAACATAGAGATAAAAAATGTATTTTCTGAAAGGGAGGCTGAAATTTTGTACCAGTTTAGACTTCTTCAATTTTTCTTGAAGAATCGATGTATTATACCATTGATCATCTTTGCTGCAACATTTCGTTGATATAAAAAACAAGTCATTTCTATCTATCTATATATATAAACCTTATCACAATTGTGGATATCATACCATGGTATATCATGCCCATCCCTATTCGTGACAGATGTTTTTGCCAGTACCATATAGAATTCAAACTGTATTATGAGACATTTATATATTTTGGCATGCAACATTAGTCAAGAGAGACTCCTACTTCTAGTATTCATGAATTGTTATCCAAGATATTATGTACACAAGATAATTATCAGTTATTTTATAAGAAAAAATGTGTTGGTGGTAGAAAATGAAAAGAATGTTCCGACTTAGCACCCTTTAGTACTAAGTAGTTTATTAATATTAATGATCCTCAATTGTCAAATATCACTATGAAGTGGAAGAGTTATGAATATGTAAAGTACACTCCCATCATAGATTCAATAGCAACCTCAAGAAAGATTGGTTTACTTGAAGAAGATAAACCAATGACATCTTTCACGAAGAAACAAGGATAAAAAGTATAGATATATCAAGCAATGTCATAGACCACTATGGTAGGACATATTGTTCAACCAATCATGTGAAATATATTTTAGAGGAATAATATTATCAATGTTTGATTTCACTATGAAATACAATTTCAATGCGAGTTTCAATAAAATTGGACTAATAAGTAAGAATCTAGACTAAGAAAAAATGAATTTCAAATTTTAAAGTGTTCAATATCATTGTTTGTAAAGTGTAAAATTGGATTCCTAATGTGTGAATATTAGTTTTCGAAAGTGTGAATTTAGATTCAAAAAATGTGAATTTTGAATAATTTAGATTTCAAAATCACGAATTTCAATTTTGAAAGTGTGAATTTGAATTCCAAAAGTGTGAATTTTGAAATACAAAAGTGTTAATTTCGATTACAAAATTATGATTTTTTGATTCCAAAAGTATCAATACTGAATTGCTACAATGTGTATTTGGATTTTAATATTCCAAATTAAATTATTTTCTAATGTGTGTGCAAGACTGTATTTTTGTATGTTCATGGATAATGACAGTATGACATACATTATTAAATATATCAAGTGATCCGGATCGGATAATTATATTTATTTTCATCTATATCGATCTTTTCAGAGTGGAAAAAATTAGAGGATTCAACTTGTAGGGCCATTTTAGTGGCAGGTCCCAGTTTGGAAAATTGGGGTCCGAAACCTTCTGGAGCCATTTTGAGACATTAAATGACATTTTTTTTTGTTATGGTGTTTGAAATTGAGCACACCCCCTTCGCGATGTTCTACACTCCTAGAAATTTCCAATGGTGCAAACCATGTGCCAATCAAATTTAGTATGAAAAATTTATTCCTATCGCAAGTTGACCTATCATGTTCACCACCATGGTATGATAGGATGCCATTTCAACCCCCATTACTCATGCATATGGGGCTAGCCACATGCGTAATTTCAAGAAAATTCTAGAAGGTTCAAAACCATACCACAATTGAGGGTTGATGAAGTCAAAAACCTACCCCTAGATTTCTATCAAGCTATGTTAAATACTGAGCCTCTAGGAGGATAATGGTTCTATTCTATGTTACTATATTTTGTTCTATAACAGAGAAAAACAACTGGGAGTGGGAAATTACAAAGCATAACAAAGGGGTTAATGTTCTGTAGTATTCTAACATGCCACGGGTCTCATGTAACTCCATAGAGAGTGCATTCTCCTTTGTACTTGTTATTTCCATACCATAGAAAAGAGAATAGCGCAACCTCACCTTCTAGTTGGGTTTTCTCCCATAAGGGTTTCTAATAGAAAATATGTGTTATCTTGTGGATGGTGTGTGATTGCATTTTATTGTTCTCTATTTTACACATTTTATCTATTTGATGCATAAACAAAAATCAATAACTAAATATTTTGGAATCTAAAGGAATTTAAACTTCATAACGTAGATTTCAGTTTTATTTATTAGATATGTTGTGACAAACTGTTCCAGTGGAATATACATAGAAATTTATAGATCATCAAGATTGAAAAGATGAAACAAAATAAATTAAAAACAATTATGGCATTTGATTCATTGCAGAGTTAAAAAATTTCGAGGAAATTTAAGGTAAGGTATAATACGATTCCACTCAATTAGTCCTTTTTAACAAAATCCTCACCTTAACTGCAAACACTTTAAATTTTTTATTGTAGAAAATTTATTCAAAAAATCCACATCTTGGGCTAGGAGAGAAGGCAACAATTGAACATCAATAATTTTACCTAAAGAATTAGTTATTAATTGGATTTGAATACTACTTTCTGAGTTCTTAGATGATAGAAGTCATTTAAAAATGACAAGTATGGAAGTTCTCTATTCAAATAAATTATCATCTTTTGGTATCACTCTCACTTTCTCCATTATGTTCAACCTTTTCATGTTGTTCCTCAATAGCCTCAAACCTCTTCCCCATTGTTTTTATTGTCTCCCCCTTCCATCATGTCTTTTGTGACCATGCCCATATTATGTTATTTACATCAAAGGATGTCATTCCTTCAATTCCAACAACCCATAGTGGAGTTCTTTTTAAATAATTTTTATACAAATATTTATTTTCTTTTGATGTTCGTGTGTGCTTCCAAAAATGAAACACTACCTTGTATGTCTCAAAAAAATCATCTAAATATCAGTAGACATTTCCCTCTACCCTATCTAACCATATTCCATAATGCAGATCTGATGATCATACTAAGAGAACTTTTCTTTTAGCAACATATTTTATTGGAGAGAAATAATATTTGGGACCATTACATAGAGGTCTAATGTAGTGATCCTTAATAGTGTGGAGATTATTTCTTGAGTAGGTATCCATGACCTATTATGTGGGTTGTATATGAGCATTTTTTCTTATTTCCTACACTATGGATGGACAAAACTTATTTCTTGACTGCTCAATGTTCACAAAGGCCCAAGGGCATGTCCAAATATTTTAGGATATTTTTCCAATAAGTTATCTTGATATGATAATATTGTTCCCCTCCCTTGTCAATCCCTTTCTTCCACAATGAAATATGTGTTTCCAATCCGTACTTTATTTCTTCCATATTAGGGAGTCTCTTTACTTGTAGATCTAGTAGTTGAGCTTTCCCTCTAGATAAGTCTAAACTATCATTACGCAACAAAGTGCACACATTAATAAGAGGTGAACACTTTTTATCCAAAACCAAGAAATTATATTGCATAAATGACTTGAAATCAATGATATGAAATTTGAAGTATTGGCATCCTTTGGTACTAATTATCTTGTAATTATTATCCAACAAGTTTGGATCCACAAATCTTTTGAAGTGAAATAATTCATCAATTAGGAATGGATGAAGGAATTGTGGTCTTCACATGTCCAATAAGTGTATATCATTTATGGCAGTAAAAACATGTAATTCCACTTTATTTGAATTCATAACCTCCTAAAGTTCCATCGATGTCTTCATGTGTGTGTCCAAATGAGAGGAAACCAAATTCAACAATGTCAAACATCATACTTGTTGTTAAAAGGGATAAAAATGTAAACATAGTGATTTTTGTTATTTCCCACACAATTATCCATTTTCAACAATAATATCAGTGGCAATTATCTATTTGAAATGTAATAATTTTTATTATCAACACTTACCTTGAGTGTTTTGATATTATCTTTCTTGTAGAACAAGAAAGTTTCATAATATTTAGTTTGTAATAGAGAATCAATGGATGGTTTGTTGTTCCCCTCTTATATGACAAATCCCCATATCATCCATCATTGGCTCTATGATACCCTTGAGGAATTTAGCTAATAAATTCATTGTGAAGTTTGAACCTATCTACAAAAAGGAAAGGATAAAGTGGTTGAAGACCTTAATCTCGTGTTCATGTGTAAGAATCCCAATTAAATAAATTAGGAGATTCATGACACCACTAACATCCTTTACCTTCTTATCCAACCTTGGTATATAAGTATTCTCCTTGTCCATATGATCATGGGCAATGATCAAGTAAGTGTTAGGATGCTTCACTTAATTCAATATGTGTGCATAATACACACTATGACAACTTGTAATATAGTTATTATGGGTCTTTTAAACTACCCACAACCATTCTACTTCAATTAGATCAATGGTGGACCTAAGTTAGTTGGTTGTTGAGATGCAATCATTACACCTTGCAAAGAATGTATTCTTTATTATCACAACAACTATAAATTGAGTTCTTATTATTGTGCTAAAATGGAATTACAAACTGGAGAAAGAACCAACGTAACCATATCCTGTTTAACCTTTTTGATAAGAAAATACTAAGTTATATTTGAAGGTAATAATTTGAGAGGTTCACTTCTTCCATATTAACATATTGAGCACATTAATATATGTGGAGCCTTATCTATATTTTGGTCCACAATCTTAGTAACACTAGACAATGTTGTAATAGTGTTAGATCTACATTTTTGTAATCCACTATTACCATTCACTATATTCAAGTCACCATTTTTAAAGATATCCTTATAGTGATAGAAAGAGCTTCTTTTTATACCACAAACTTGATACCATGCATTTTGACAAACATCTAATATGTCAAACTTCATTGTAAGAAGAGTTGTCTTATTGTTTTCCGTGTCTAGCAATAACAACATTTAATGCTGGATAATTTATCACAAATTCTCTTCTTGAATTTTCATTCATGAGACAAACATTCTTAATACTCTTAACCATCAATCCCATTGTTATTTTTGGAATACAATAATCTTTACAGAAATGTGTACGGTGCATGCATGTAATGAAATAAATTTCACCAAATGTTTTAACATAGTTTGTACTCAACTTAATTTTATAAGATGCACTCATCCTTTATTGTTTTAGCTAGTTGTATGGCCTAGTTGTCACAATTTGTACATCAACACAATCTATAATACCCATAGGTAGATACTCTAACTAAATAAGATCTACTTTTATTGCATCCCATAATTTGAACTCAATTACACTTTCCTTTAATATCACATATAAGGGGGCACCACTAAGGTCAATAAAGTGGTTTGTAAGCCATCTCTAGAGAGAACCTTCAAATATGAAACATTTATGACATTGGATGAAGAATTTATTGATTATAACTCTAAATTCATTAGCATACAATGGTGAAAAGTGCAATATGTCTCTTTCTAAAACATTTGAAATTGATCCCATGATGATATAAGTTAGCTCTGAAGAATACTAATGAACCAAATTCACCATTACTCTCAAGAAATCATTGTTTTTATTTTGGATCATTTATGTTGGTAAAAATTCAAATTGGTTAATACCTTCAAACTTTAAGATAGATCTATTTTCAAACCCATCATTCTATTTATTATCCATGGTACTAAACTACCAAGCTCTAATTCAAATGAGTAAATGTCGCAAGGCAATAGTAGTTTGTTCACTAACACGCCAAATTAGAGATGATACAAAATCTTCCCTTTAATAACAATGCACTCATCTACATTTAACACAAGACTTATTCTTTGAAATCTCTTTGCTTTAAACATCTATGTAACAATTTGACTTTCCTCAGAATAAATACTAACTTGAATTCTTATGAAATAATTTAAAATCCATTATTAGAATTAATACCATTTATATTATCCTCATTATGTCATAGCTCATCAAAGTATCTATTCGATCATTCTCAAGTTGTTGTAGGAAGCATTCAATGTGGTTGACTATATTGATGCATCCCATTCAATAAAGGAACTCTTTGGTTCTAACAATGTATTTGCACCTCTTGACGCATGCAACAATGGAATATCTTAAAAAAATTAATGACATTCACAATGACGCATCCACATTTTATGTAGATGTTATGCAACTACTTTATACCTTAGTAGGATATTCCCTTTTCTACTTTTAAATTTTACAATAGCAAGTCCACATAGTGTTCAAAACCTATTGTACCAAATGACATTAATGTTAATCTACAACAACACAGAGACAACCATAAAATCAATATATTTCAACTATTAATCTATACTTAAATTAATTAAAAACTATATATATATATATATATATATATATATATATATAAACAATACTCAACATAATCTCATAATCTCTTACGAAAAAAACTATGTGCCCTCCGTGGTTTCCTTTCACTTTAGTTTCACCTTGGTTTTGGTCCAGGATATTCAAATTTTGGTTTTGATTTTAATCATGAATATTCACAAATTAATTTTGTTTATGTTCAAGGCTACTTACAAATTGGTTCTGCTTGTAGTCATGAATATTTGCAAATTCGTTCTTCTACTCATGAATATTAACAAACTAGTTCTAGTATTGATGATGTATATTATTGCAATGGTTCTATATTGGAAGAAGACATTAATCTTGTCAATGAATCTCAATGCGAAAGCCTAAATTAGTATAGGAGAGTTTATGATACTGTAGGATTTATGTGAGATATACTATTATATAGTGTTTTATGAGTAAACAATTTGAACATGATTCCTTATTATGAAAATTTTGCTGGAAAAGTCTAGCATTTTGATATTTTCTAATTGATATCTGTGTTGAGTTTGGGTTTTTTGTATTGATTGCACAATTTTTGGGTTTTGTGTTGCATGTGAGGAGATTTTTTGTATTTTTTTTCTCTTTGCTGTTTTTTGTATGGAAGATCTGGTTCATCTCTTTAAAGAGATATAGGAAGAGTGATGATCATTGGAAACTGGCATTAAATTGTCGGAGATGTATGAAAAATTATATTCTTAATATAATTAGTGTGAATTTTCTGCAGGAAAAAAATAAAAATGAAAAGGAAATAAAAATTGCATAAATATTTTGTGGTTCAATCTATACACTTTGTAGGCATTTTTGTTCATACAATGTTTGATGTTTCAAACCAATATATTACAACATGTATTGTGTAAGGTATGATTTAAATAAAGGAAGTGTTAGAAGATGGAAGCTTTGAGGATTTTGTGAATGTGTATGTGTCATTGTAAACAATATTATAGGAATGACACATCTACACATAGAGAGAACATCAACATCATTGATAGACATGACATATCTACTCCATTACACCCATTAAGAGGGTCTATCAACACAATAAATAGTATTCCACCTGTTTTGAAAGGTTTAAAGCATTATTAATCATCTTTCTTTAAATACAAGAAATAAATCTCTACAACTTTCACAACCCTTAAATGTCTTCTTGATATTTGTTGCATGTAATCTCACATGTTTTTGAAATAGAGGACATGTGAAGAACAACACTAAAATATCAAATATCAATTGAAATTAACAAATAGGGAAATCATGTCATGTAATTCTCAAAATCTAAAATGAATTAGCATCAAGGGGAAACACATTATGTTATTCTAGTAATGGAGATCAAGATCTAGTGCCACATCATATAGTCATATAGGATGAGGTAACTAAAAGGTAATAACCATGGTTGAGTTCCAGTGAAGTAATACTAGTGCACTTTTTCCACCTTGTGATTATCAAAGTTCTTTGTCCTTTTTACACCACTAACTAGCGCCCATAAGAATCAAGGAAATTTTTGGGGGCTAAATTTTGCCCATAAAATCATTTTCCATTTTATTTTTTTCAAAATCCGATTCACCAAATTTCTTTAGGATAAAAGTATTTTACTTTGAAAATTTTCAAACATTTCTAGAAACTATATAAAATCCTTAGAAATTTGAATATTTTTACAAAAATATTGCCAAACATTTCATGGTTGGCATTCTAATAATAATAAAGATTCACCAAAAATTTCTACACTTTAAGATAAGTATGGATCCTGAAAATCCCCCTATTAAAAATAATGAGTATATATATATATATATATATATATATATATAGAGCACACACTTAAACAGAAGTAACAATGAGTTACCTTAAGCATTTGAATAATATGGTGACAATGCAATAAATGACTTCAATAATAACATAAAAATGAAATAATATTCCCAAGCATGCCAATCAAATATAACAAGGGAAATGTAATAATGGTTACAATCAAAGATATATGTCACCTACCTATCATATGATTTGTCATGGTGGTGTTGTACAACGTTTAATTCCTCTTAAAATGACACCTCAAAATTCAAATTGTGAACTTAGAGCTTATCTACATGGAGACCTATGTCAAGACTTGCTTTGAAGTTATATGTTATATACATGTGGAGACTTGGTTTGAAGTTGGAGTTTATAAATGTGTAGAGAGCTATGGAAATCCGTGATTTAAATGTTTAGAGGCTTGTAGCTCAATTCCCTTCCATGTCATTACACATTGATGGATAAGGGTTCTTCAACCACTAATTCAAGGACCTTCATTCGAGGTCAATGTCTCCAACATTACCCTCTTCTCTTCATCATGCCCTGATTCAAACCCCAACTTGTCAATTGTTTAAATCTAATATTCATGTTCCGTAGAAAACCCTCGTGCATACTCAGATATAAATTCGTGTTGGGTTTATTGTTCTATTGATACCCATAGAAATCCCTATTGGGTTCATCATTTTGTGCATAACATATCTAAATCCCCTCTTAGTATACATTTTTTCATTTTATATTGATCAAATATTATGTTTTCTTAATCATATTTGGATAAAGTTTTGTTATTTTTAGCTAATTTTATCTTGAAATTCTCAAAAATTGTCATCATATCTATGGGAATTCCCCATAAAATTGGCTCAATGTGTGGAATTATTGCAGCGCCTAATAATGTTTAATATTATATAGGACATCTTATAATTGTTTCCTTGATGAGGTTTGAAGGCTTGTATCATCTCAATGGAAGCCTCCTTTAGGTCTATTGTAGTTTCCTATCAATTGTGTTGTTAATGTTCCTCCTTTTAATTCAAACATCTTGAGTCCTTTGATGAATCAATTATTGCAATTGTGTTTAGAGAAGAAATGTGCTTTATTGTTTCAATGAAGAGGATTTCAAATACTTCATGTATGCATTTGATAAGCCACACAATTACCAAGCAAGGAGGCTACATTGTTGTGGTAGATAGATAAATTTGTTAAAAAAAGAGAGTTAGATAAGCCACATGGTTACCCATCCTAGTACCTTATAATAACATATATTTTTCCATTTTGTCTTCAAAGTGCATTTTTTACTCAAAGGTAATTATCCTAGCCTAAGTATTTCATTTTCTTTCTTTAACGAATGAAATGTATTTAATTTCTAAGGTTGATAAGGTTACTAGAATGTTCATGTAGCATGTTGAAAAGGTATTGTAATTGCCTCAACGGTTAGGATATTTTCCAAACTTTCCAGATGATTCAGAGATGTTGGTTTTGTGGAGAAATGCATACATATGGACACCTACTATCTAAATCAATCAACACTCCAACAACAAGAACATTGTTCCTGGTCAACAATTCAACTAACTCCTGTAGTGCACACGAGTATTTTGTGATTTCATTCCTTCGGTCATGAAATAATAATGAAATGACCAATTATGCAATTATGTTGTCTGTTGATTTTTCTAAAGCTAATATTGTAATGTCCTAACTATCCTTAGTAGATTGTGTAGGGAATTGGATGTCTAAGAAATGCTAGTTCTAATTTGAATGTAATTGTATAAATATCGAGGGAATTCATGCATGAAGATAGATATTGGTATCATTGATAAGAATAAGAATGATTGAACTATGTTAAAACACATGTACTATGTTTTTATTATGGAATATAAGACATGACTATGCGTATTCGTCTTCTGAATTTATGAGTTTGTAAGTGCATAATGGGAATAATTCTTAGGGAATGTATGCCCCCCTTCATCTCAGAAGTAGTTCCCTAGTTATTTTTATTTTTGCATTAGAATTAAGTTTGATTTCATTGTTGGTATAATTTCATAATTCAATTCCTATAGCAAGTGTGATATATCTCTGTAGTGATGCTAATTGGATTATTTTATTGTTTTATTCATGCTGTGTGGTTCAACTAATGCTTTTCAAGACAAGAATTCCATGCTTCATTTCCTATCAGTTTTAATTGGTGATACTCTGAACAAAGAATCCTCAGAGTTGTAGTTTGTGCAATTAATGGTCACCAATTCTTCACTCGTTGAAAATTTTTCATGATAGATAGCGTGTATGCATGTATTAGTTTGTAGTACTATGTGGAGTGATTTCAGTATAACCTTCAAATATCAAAACAAATTCATTTGAGAAAGGAAACAATGAGAATAATTCTATTCAGATGCATAAGGGATGGGTGCTTAGAAGTTATCAATCTAATGGGCAGGTGATGTTTCCTAGTTGTTGTATGATGAGGTATGTGATTTATGCAGATGATATTCAAGAGGAAACTCCCAAAACTGGTAGAATATCTAGAAACATTACCTCCAGGTTCACAAAATATGTTGCAAGAACATGGATCACAAAGGATAAAATTGTTAATATGTTTGAAAATTTTAAAATTGATATTCTCATCTCTTTGATTTCAAAATTGGATGTTTTTCAGGTTAAGAAGAAGGAATCATCAGGAAAAACTCAACGTATATTCCATCCTAAGTTCCGAGAGAAGCACCCTTGGAAGGAATGCCCACTGGACAACGTTGAAATTTGTGGTATTTGCGAGGAATCCCATGCCACCAAAGATTACCCTTCCTTACCATGAATTAAGGAAATATATCAAGGAGAGACTCAACTTTATTGTATGTGATGGCACTAAAAAAACCATGGAAACCTAGACCTTCAGGTGTGGTTCAAAAATCTACCTCTCAATTTTCTTATTCTCATAATCAAATGTGGAATACCCCTATGCCATGACAACCTTGGCCACCTCATCCTATGATGGCATGAATACTTTTCCTTATTCTACACCACCACCATATACATACCCGCCACAGGATCCTCAATAAAAAATAAATCAACAACAACAAATTTAATTACTAACTCTTCAAAACCCTTCACGACCAACCCAAATTCCTAGAAATCCTATCCCAAATCCTAATTACAATAAGCTAGTTCAAGCCATTTATGGAACTGATCTGCAAACCTTTCCCACGTATTCCATCATGCCTGTATCATTACAGGAAATTCACCTGAGGTCTGGGAAGGTTTTTAACCCAAAATCCTTAGTGATTATATAGCAAAATGAAGAGGAAGCTCCTATCCAATCTAAAAATTTCCAGGCATCATCACCATCCCAATATCAAAATCAGTATCAAGTTCCAACAACCACACAAACTAGTTCTCAGAAGAAACAATTATTACATCTCAATCAACCTCGTTTTTCAGAGCTAGAAAAAACAATTATACCTTCTTATTTCTATTTGGTGTCATAACTAAAGAATATTTTTATTAAGATACCCCTACTAAAATCAATAAAGGACATCCCTATTTACACAAAAAAATTTAGATACTTATGCACTAAAAATCCAAGTAGATGATAAAAGGACCCCCTAACCATCCAATTTGTAGGGAAATTGGCAAGTGTCGTGTCCACTAAAGTCATTGTAGAAAAGTACATGGAACCTTGGAATCGTATAGTCACAATCCTTATCAATAAGATGCCCATTTCAAATACCCTAATCGACTTGGGTGCAACCATAAATGTAATGACATTAGAAACACTAGTTCAATTGGGACTTCATAATTTCCTCCCTACACCCACTGTGTTTGATTTGGATGATTGATATAAACTTAATCGAGAGGTTATTTTAGAGGATGTGTTTGTCTCGATGAACTCATGGTAGTACCCAACATATTTCTATGTCATATAACCCAAATCCAATCTAGTTGGGCTCCCCTTAATTCTCAGGAGACCGTGGTTAGCCACAATTGATGCTTTCATTGATTATAGGTCTGAGAATATGATAATTACACATGGCACTGAGCCCAAAAAAATAACCCCATACCCCCCTGCTAGACCAACAGTTGAAATTGAATGCACAAAATGGCTTGAGAAAGATAACAATGATGAAGTTTTTCAACCTATTTTGAGTATTGCACAAGCCACGAGCTTCAAGGAAAATGCTGACAAGAATCTGAATAATCATCAGATTACTAATCCAGATATCCTGTAGCATTTTGGGGAGCAATCATCATCTCACATTCAATATTCCATTGATTGTATTTTTGAACAAAATTTTCAATATAATTGCACTAAATAAGAACTATTCTCTTCCTTTCATTAGTATTCCTCATACATTCAATTTATGAATCTAATTATAAAATGGTTGAATTTTTTCCTGAAAAAAATATTAAACATAAATTATTCCTTAGACAGTACTCATGAAAGAAAAATTAATTCAAGTTTTAAGAAACTTTTTGGATACCTTTGCATGGGAATATATCGATATGAAAGAAATTGACCCAGACACATGCATCCTTCACATCTATATTTAGAAAAATTCCACTCTTGTTAGATAGTCACATAGAATAATGAATCCATCCTTGAGGGAAATAATGAAGGTTGAACTATAGAAACTCTTGAATGTTGGTTTCATTTATCCCATCTCAGATAGCCAATGGGTGTCACCATTAGTGATCATTCCTCAAAATAATGGGAAATGGCGAGTATCCATAGACTATAAGGAGTTAAACAAGGCCACCCTAAAAGATCATTTCCCCCTACCTTTTATTGACCAGGTTCTGGACACATTAGTCGGAATTAAATAATTTTGTTTTCTAGATGGATTCAATAGATACAATCAAATCCAGATTTCTCTAGAAGACCAAGAAAACACAACTTTTACATGTCCTTGGGGGAAATACGCCTACAAGGTACTTCCCTTTGGTTTATGCAATGCACCAACAACTTTTCAATGAGTGATAATTGGTATTTTTTTCTGATTTTCTACATGAATGTATGGAAATATATATGGATGACTTTACTGTGACAATTGATTCTTTTGATGAAGCTTTAATTAATCTTGATTTTTTTTGAAAATATGTAGAGAGACAAATCTTGCATTAAGCAATGAATTTTTTTTTATGATAATGATTGGAGGAATCGTATTAGGTCACCATGTGTTAACTGCAGGAATAAAGGTATATCCAACCAAGATAGAAGTAATTTTTAAATTTTTATCTCCAACCAATCAGAAGGGAATCTGAAGCTTCTTAGGTCATGCAGACTACTATCAACAATTTGTAGAAAATTTTACGAAAATAACACTGCCCCTATTCAAATTGCTTGCAAAAGATATTGAATTCTATTGGAATGATGAATTTCAACATGCTTTTGATATACTCAAGGAAAATATATCCTCAAATCAATTATTGAGAGGACCAAATTGGAGCCTCCCATTTCACATCTTGACTGATGCATCAGATACAACTATAAAAGTTGTATTGGGTCAAATGGAAAATCTCTTTAACTTACACTATTTATTTCCATAAGCAAGAATCTATCTCTAGTTGAATTAAATTACATCGTAACTGAAAAAGAGTTCCTTACGGTGGTTTATGAAATTAAATTTAGGAATTATATCACATGGTATGAAGTATTTATTCATATTGACCATTGTACCATTAGGTACTCAATGAACAAACCTATTAAAAATGGTAGGATCACCAAATGGTTGTTGTTGTTGTAGGAATTCGACATCACCATTGTGCATGGGCTGGGTAAGGAAAATCAGGTAGCATACTTCCTCTCTAGGCTTGATAATAATGGTGAAAATATTCTTGTTGATGACATTTTTCTGGATGAAAATATATTTGTTATTTCTACTAATTCACCATGGTTCGTAGACATATCCAATTATCTTACTATAGGAAATATTCCATCCCACTTCTCACCCAAGGAAAATAAAAGGATTGTTAAAATGAGTGCTCCATACTTCTTGATTAAGGGAGATATATTTTACACTATTCCTAATATGATTATTCACATATGTGTGAGAGAGGATGAGATGTTTGATATATTAAAAGAATGTAACCACAAACCTTGCGAGGGGCACTTTGCAGATAAAATAACATCCTACAATATCCTCCATTCAGGCTATTTTTGGCCTACTCTCTTTTGAGATGTCAAGAAGTATGTTTGGGGATGTGATAGTTGCCAAAGGATGGGTCATATAGTTCAAGCAAATGAGATTCCACTTCAGTCATAAGTCCTTATAGGACCCTTTGAAAAATGGCCCTTGGAATTCATAGGACCAATCAACCCCCCATCCAAAGGTAAGAAGTATATTCTAGTTTTCACCGATTATATTACGAAATGGGAGGAAGCGAAGGCTTTATTCAGAGAAACAAAAATATGAGTAGTGGATTTCCTATTTGAAGATATTATTACTCATTTTGGGGTACTTAGAGAAATTATTTTTGACCAAGAAACTCAGTTTACATATAAGTTAGTACAGGAAATTACCCAAAACTATCTCATTAAGTACAAGAAATCGTCTCCATATCACCCACGGGATAATGGGCAGGTGGAGTCGACAAATAAGGTTTTGGGGGGAATTATGGCAAAGACGATACAACTACACAATAATGATTGGTCAAAGAGACGTCTAGTAGACTTATGGGCTTATAGGACAACATGGAGGAGTACTACTTGTTTTTCCCCATATGAGCTAGTATATGGGAAACAAGTTCTTCTTCCCATATAATTTCAAATCACAACTTTCCAAATGGTAGTAGAATTGAGGATGGATTTGACCAAGGCATAGAAGGAAAGATTTTTTCAACTCAATGAGTTGGATGTGATGTGTCAGGGAGCTTTCCAACATACTAATTTCATCCAACAGTAGAGGAAAAAGTGGCATTATAGATTCATTAAGAAGAAACAATTCAAGGTAGATGACTGGGCACTTTTGTTCGATTCTAGATTTAAGGACTTCAAAGGGAAATTTAATACACGTTAGCTTGGCCCCTATGAGATTGAATTTTTCTTCTACAGTGGATCTATTAAGATTCAAACCATAGATGATGAGAAAGTCTCATGCTTGGTTAATGGTAATAGGCTCAATTTATATCAAAAACCCAAATCTAATGAGGATTTTTTCAAGGATATTATGGAGCAAGATGAAATGCATATGGTAGGTGAGGGGATTTCCCCACATCTTTCCTCTTCCTATTTTTCTTCTAATTTCAATAAAACACAAAAATAAATAAATAAAATAAAAGTAAAGAGAAATAATGCTCATTTGTGAAAACCATAATTCTAGCACAACTGGGCCGGAACCTTACTTGAAAACAAGGCTCATGGATGGTGAGGTTCCCAAATAAAATTGTATCTTTTGATGGTTTATTTTTCCAAATTATTCAATCATTTTATGGTTCTCACATTGGATTATGAGGGACTCATTAAGGCCCTTCTTACAACAATCTCAACCCATCGATTTCAACGCTTTATTTAGGCTCTGAGATCAGAGGTTGTGACAATGCCTTGGAATTCATATGCCTTAATTACAAGTTCTCTCACTGGAAGCAGTGGGGATGCATCAATGAATCCTGAATGTCATATCCTGCAAGTTACTCGACTTCAACACATCCATTCATACTTGATAGGATGCATTGAAGTACCTTGGTGATCATTGACATTATTGGTGAGAAATTCCACGTTGGTTAATGACATTCATTAATGGTTGGTAATCCAACTCTTCCCCTCCATGTTTGACAATGAGAAATTTATTCACATATAATAGAATGTACAAAAGAGGGTAAGGATAAAGGTTGTGTAGCAGTTGAACCACAACAAGCATGCAACATTTAGTTTCATTTACTGTAGCAATTTTTCTTGTTCTTGTTCATGTTCTTTTTCATGTTCTTGTTCATGTTCCTGTTCTAGTAGCATTTTCATTTCCATAATTATTGGTATACAGTGGTTCTGGTTCTCACATTCATTGTATCATTTCTAACAAATAATAGAGGGTCTCCATTCAAGTATAGGAAAAGTATGAAGTCATGGGTATAGGGAGATTGCTACCAAAATTATATGCAGATCCACATTTTTCTATAGCAATCCATGATACAGAGTCTTCTTCTAAAAATCTAGTTTAGAACAAACTCCTTACACCAGACAACATCAATCGGAACTTTCAAAACATGTATGGTTCAACAAAGCGGTAAGGTAAGTCCACGTAATTGAAGCTTGGGTAAGGTATTAGAATCTATATTTTTCATTGAATTTGGAAGTGCGATACTATGGAAACCTTTTTTAATCCAAATGCACTAACTATGATCCTATCACCCCTAAAATGTCGCACATGCACTGAATTGACCACCTTTTGATTACCTCAATTTAGAATCATTGCATAATCCTCAACCATCATCCATGTGAATTTCCATCATCCCAAATCCATCGCGTTGATCATTAACTCATGTGACAAGTTAAATCGGATCATGACAATTCAATCATCATGATAATGATTAACTATCAATTATCATTAAAATCCATTCGCTCATTATATCGTAAAATACCTCCTCTCTGTAGATTGAGCCAAATATTGTCATTCAAACCCTGAAACTCATTTCCATGCGAAATATGAGGACCACACTCAGATTTGAACCAGATGGCACTAAGATACTAGAATCATACCAAAAATGTTGAAGGAAGATAGAGAAAGCAGGTTGGATGCCCTTCTTCTTGAAATACAGTGGAAACAACGTAGAAGTTACCCAGGAGTTTACATTAGGGTTCAATGAAAAAAAGGAAATTGTTATAAATTTGGAGCTCACAGTTTCAGAAGACTCCATCGCATAGGAAACGAAACTCTTGGAAGATGGCGAATGTTATTTCAAGAGAAACAAAGTTGAAAAATAAAGTTGGGATATGTTCCTAAAGTCGACTAGCATGAAACTAGAGTGGTCTAAGGGGATGACATGATGTCTATTGAAAATAAGATGTTGGAACCGATTGATCATGCCACAAAAATATATTACATGCGAAGGTCACTTTAGCATGACCTTCCTTTACCATATTAGGCTCCTATTACACATTAAAGGACAAAAGCTCAACTTGCCCTAATTTTTATGGAAATCATTGACCAAAATGATAACAACTACACAAAATAAAGTCTATAGCAGGTTGATGGAGTGAAACTTGCATCATCATGACCTTCCAAAACCAATATTTTTGGATGAGTTAAGGAAGAGAAATGACACCTTAGAAAATTTCCTAGCCCAAAATTAGTTTGGGGAACCTCAAGAGGAAGAAATAGAACCTAAACTTGAAGAAGCAGGGGAAGAATGTGAAGAGGATGAAGAAAAGTTTGTAGAGGACAAAGAAGAGCCTAAAGAGGCTAAGGAACCTAAGAAAATAGACAAGGATTTGGATATGAATGAATAGTATAAGTCAACCTTGAGTTTGAGGAAAGGGATGAAGACATTCAAGTTATCTTGAGCCGTAAAAATCCAACTGAACAAAGAAGCAGGGAAGTTTCAGTGACACCTAATCCACCAAGGATGACAAGGAGTGCCACCAAAATCATTGAAGGATCAAGTCAATTTCTTAAAAAGTATGAGAAGGAGGTAACACTTGAGACCCCTCCCAAGAAAAAACATTCAAAAATTTCTAGTGAAACGATAGTTGTGTGTGAATAGTCAAAAAAACATAATGAACTACATGGTAACCCTGAGGTGGAGAATATTGTTGAGTAAATCCAATTGGGTAGTTTTCCCGCAAATGAAAGTCCAGGAGAAATATCGGTGAATGATATGATTGGTGTTGACAACTCAACATGAAGTGATAAGAGGATTGGTAGACGCAAGAGTAAAATCAAGGAGATGATGGTCATAAACGAGTACATTAAAAGTGGAAATGCGCTATTAAAGGATTCTAGTGTCAAATTTCAAGAGGATATTTCTCGATTTAAAAAGGAGAACAAGAAATCGCTAAGGAAGGCTTAGTGATAGTATAGATGAAAAAAGAAACTTCATATACAGAATAAAAGACTCAAGACCAAGCTTGAAGGGTTGCATATAGGGAATTCTGAACTCAATGTATTTTCTCAAGTAGTCATCTAGGCCTAACACATCACTTTTCATTTTGATCCAAGTATCATCAATTTTGAAGAGTCATATTTTGGAAGGTGACTCAAGGTCCATTAATTTTGCATGAGGACAAGCAACTCCTTAGGTATGGGGGAGATGTAGGGTCCCTATTTTTATGTATTTGGTACAGTCTACAAGACCTTTTTTTTACTATTTACCTTGCCATCTACACATCCTAGTACATTATAATGACATATATTTTGTCATTTTGTCTTCAAAGTGCATTTTTCACTCAAAGGTAATTATCCTAGCCTAAGTATTTATTTTTCCTTTTTAAATGAAAAAAATGTATTTAATATCTCAAGTTGATGTTGTTACTGGAATGTTCTTGTAGCATGTTGAATAGGTCATGTAATTGCCTCGATGGTTAGGATATTCATCAAACTTTCCATATGATTCAGAGATGTGGGTTTTGTGGAGAAATGCATACACATAGATACCTACTATCCAAATCAACCAACACTCCAGCAAAAAGAAAGTTATTCCAGGTCAAAAATTTAGCCAATTCCTATAAGGCTCACAAGTATGTTGCAATTTCATTCCTTCAGTCACGAAATCATAACAAAATGACCAATTATGTAATTATGTTGTCTGTTGATTTGTCTGAAGCTAATATTGTAATGTCTTGACTATCCTTAGTAGATTGTGTATAGAATTGGATGTCTAAGAACTGCTAGTTCTAATTTGAATGTAATTTTATAAATATCGAGAGAATTCATGCATGAATGTACATATTGATATTAGTTATAAGAAGGAACAAGACCAAACTCTATTAAAACACTTGTACTCTTTTTTTATTATGGAATATAAGACAGGCTTATGCATATTCATCTTCAAAAATTTTGAGTTTATAAGTGTGTATTGGGGATACTTATGAAGGAAGGCATAGCCCTCATTTTCTTAGAAGTAGTGCCCTAGTTAGTTTTATTTTTTCATTAGAATTAAGATCTGTTTCATTACTAGTATAATTTAAGAATTTGATTCTTGTAGAAAGTGTGATATAGCTCTATATTAGTGCTATTTGGTTGATGTTATTGTGTTATTCATGTTGTATGGTTCAACTAATTATTGTCGAGACAAGGATTTAATGCTTTATTTCCTATAATTTTTAATTGGTGATTGTCTGAACAAAGAACTGTTAGAGCTACAGTTTGTGCAATTAATGGTCACCAATTCTTCACTAGTCAAAAACTGCTCATGATAGATAGCTTGTATCCATGTATTATTTTTCAATTTTTTTTTTATGTTTTTAATTGAAGGTTTTCAATTTAGATGGCAATGGATCCAACAGAGTACTTTTGAATATAAAAATCTATATTCAACCTACAATTATACCTAAGAATATTCATTGTTAGATGAACAACTAGTTTGGAGAGTTTGTTTCATATTTTATTAAGAATGGTGTGTCTTTGGTATTCGATATGCATATATTGTGTTAGGTTCTTTGTAAGTTTACAAACCCATATTGATAATTAATGTACTGAGTTACTATCATATAATTGTCCTGACAATTTCTGTAAAAGTGGATCTAGAAAAAGGTTTTCTTAAAGCCATCCATCTAACCCTAGATGGTTGGTCTCATTTCCAACAACTTGACTATGAAAAAAAACCCTTTAAGTGCAAAATATGCCATGAATATGGACATTTTGCAAAAAAATATGCAAAAACATATGAAGGAGATCCTCCAGACAATCCTAAGAAGAGGGGAGGATGGTAAAAATTTAAGAAAAAATAATCTACCAACAAAGGATCAAATCATAGTTTGATGCACCTAATTCCAACCGATCTAGGGATCCAAGTAAAAAATAAACAAAGACCAACAAATCCTTTGGAATCCCACAAAACCATAAACGAAGAAAAGATGCCAAACCCCCAAATTAAAACTTCAAATAGATATGAATCTCTAGCAAGTGATTCAATAGAACATGAAGTTGATATGTACTCAATACGTCAAGAAGTTATGGATCCAAATGTTATTTCGCAAAATTATTATTTTCCAAAACAAGTGTACCAAATCCCCAAATCCAAGGAGGAAGAATTAGATGATGAGGGACAAGAAGAGACAAAATCAATAATGGGAAATCACCCCACATGTCAAGGGAGAATAGTCACCAAAAGGAAGGCATGTCAAGCTTTGGAAGACAGAGAAATTCAAGGGGACAAAAACATAAAAAGAACAAGAAGAAAAATGAACAAAGACGAGAGGGAAGAGTCAACAAAATAAGAAAAGGAGATGGGATGATAACAATCCATTGAAAACTCACTCTATCATACTAGGAAAATAAACAATGGACAAGAGGCTCATGCATCTCCATATTTACTAGGAGGCGAACCATTCCCCACTCTGTAATCATGATAGTACTCTCCTAGAATTGTAGAGGCTTTGGGCGCAAAAATAATGCATTCTCTCATAGATGTAATCAAATTAGAGAAACTTGCCATAATTCTTATTCAGGAGACCAATATGGAAAATTTTGAAAGTATACAATCAAGGAAAAAATTATGGAAAAACAATGAAGGAATGGAAATAAGTTCAAGAGGAGTATTAGAAGGAATATTGACAATGTAGAACACTTCAAAAATCGATCTAGAGTCATCCTTTTGATCACAACATTGGATTTTGACTCATTTCCATTGTAAATACATAGGTATGCTTTTCACTCTTATAAAATTTTACATGCCAATGAGGTATCTTGAAAAGGTAGGATGTTGGAATTCATTATATTCCATAAAGGAAAAGTAGGATCTACCATCTTGCATACAATTCAGAAAAAGAAGGAGGCAATATTGTATGTGACCCTATGTGAGAAAAAATGGAAGATCTGATATAGGAATGGGATTTGATAGATGTCAAGCCAACTAAAGAGAAGTTTATTTGGAGCAATAAAAGGATGGGTCCAAGTCACATTGCAACTTGCCTAGATATATTTATTTTCAATAGTAATTTCTTTCTCTCGCACCTTATTTCATAAAAAATTATCCCTTCTAAAATTTCTGATCACAAGGCCATTGTTTTATCCTTTGAACCCTGACACAATTTCGAGTTGATTCCTTTCATATTCAACCCTCTTTGGCTATAGAATGAGGAAGTTATTACTCTAGTAGAGGAGGTGTGGAGACTCCCCATTTCAGGGTCTCTAAATTAAATTTGGGAGAATAAATTAAGGTCAACAAAAACAAGTTTTAAAGCAATGGGCCAAGATAGTCTTTGTACCACCATAGAAAGAAAGGTTAAATTGTCAAAGAGATCTGGAGAAGATTCAAAAAGTTATGGAGGAGGGATAAATAACTGAGCATATGTTGCAAGAAGAGAGAGATGCATGTCGAAAAATCCAAGAAGCGTAAATGAAAGAGGAAGAAAACTGGGAATGAAATTATGAATCCTTTGGTTAAAAGCAAGAGATAGGGACACCACTTTCTTTCAAAAACAAGCTAAAGTAATAAGGTGGAGAAAAATTGTTAAAAAAATACATCTAGAATATGGGAATATTATAGATGAGTTTGAAAAAGTAAAGGAAGCGACCAAGCGAAATTTTGAAAAGTTATATACACAGGAGGAAGAAGGAGAACATAATGTAAATATCAGATAAATTCTTGAGCATATACCTAATATTATAACCAGGGAAGAACATTTAATCCTCCTTAAAAAAAGTAGAAGATGAAATGGTGCAAGTTGTCTGGAGTTTGAAACAGGACAAAGCATTGGGGCCTAATAGGTTCTCAATTCACTTTTTAAAGTTTTGGGGAATTAGTGAAATTTGATCTAAAAAATATGTTAAATTACAGTTTAAGGAAGAAAAAGTTGTTGGGGAAACTAACTCCACTTTTTTGGCTCTCTTCTCCAAAGAGGTAAATCCCTCCACTTGTTCTAGCTTCCAACCAATCTCTTTATGAAACTCCTCTTACAATATTTTAACCAAAATTATTGCAAACAAGATGAAGAATGTCATCACAAAATTGATCTCACAAAATCAGGGTGGTTTCATGCAAAAACGTCAGATAGCGGATAATATTATTCTCGTCTAGGAAGCAATCCATACCAGTAGAGAAAGTAAAGAAAAAGGGATGATTATAAAAATGGAGATGGAAAATTCCTTTGATGGGGTTTGTCACCCCTTTCTTTTGTTTGTTTTAAGTAAGTTCAATTTTGTTGAGGTATTCATGGCTTGGATACAAGCACGCATCAGATCTCCACACATAGCTCCTATGATAAATGGAAGGCCCACCTCTTTCTTTAAAATCATTAGGGAACTTTGGAAAGGTTGTCCCTTGTCTTCTCTTATTTACAGAACAATGAATGAAACTTTAAGTCAGAAACTTGAACAGGAAATAAGAATAGGAACGATTCAAGTTCTATTTTTTAAAAGAGGAGTCAAGGAAATCAATCATTCACAGTTTGTTGATGACACATTGCTTCTTGGAGCGGTCTCAATAATAATAATAAAAATATTTCAAAAAGGTTTTAGACAGTTTTTTAAATGATTTAGGAGGAAAAGTAAACAATATGAAAAGTCAAATATGTGGGTGGAACATCTCAGAAGCACATTTGCAGGAAATATCAAGAATACTTGTCTTTCCTAGTGTAGAGTCATGGACATCTTTCAAATACCTAGGAATTCCAATATCCTTTCAAAATACCACATCGCAACTATGGCAAAGGGTTATAAATAAAATGGAGACACAAATTCAATAGTGGGGAGAAATGTGGTTGAATCTAGAAGGAAAGATAACTTTTGCTAAATTTGTCCTCTCTAATCTTCCCATTTATCAATGTGTTACAATGCTTGCACCAAAGGGAATCATGGAGCAGATAGTTAGAAACATAAGGAAATTTTTATGGGAAGGAAGTAAAACCAAATCAAAAAAATTACATATGATAAATTGGAACATCACTAGATCAAATAAAGATAGGGGGTATTAAAATTGAAGATCTAGCTCTAATGTATATTTCCATGAGAACCAAAATCCTTTGGATATTAGTGACAGGAGCCCAAGAATGGTGGAAGGATGTAATCCTTAAAATGTATTTTAGAGGATCATGAAAAATATACTTGGATTACCCCATTACATCTTCTAAAGGGTCAATTATTTGGAGGCTTTTCAAATCAGTAGTGTGATTTAATCCAAATTATCGTGGGTACTAGGTAATGGGAAATCAATAAATCTATGGTTAGACAATATTATTGAGGAGCCACCATTAGAATCTATAGATTATTTAAGACCCTTAAAATCTTGGTGCATAATAAATGTCTACCTTAAGCTCTTAGATATCACAAAGTGGAGTGAGGAAGGAAGATGGAAATGTTGGAAAGTGATTTCCCCTCCCGAAGGACTAGCTGAAAAAGTTGATCCATTATTCAATCTACTAGAAAGGTGCGCTCCAGTTGACCCTAATTTTCCTAATGATAAGGGATGGGGTACAAAAGGATATACAATAAAATAAGGATAAAATCGTTTAATACTAGATTTCCCGTGTCCTCCAAGACCGAAAATATGGCAGTATATATGGCGGGGTGACTCTCTTCCCAAAGTAATTTTTTTTTTGTTGGGTCATGGTTCATGGGAAACATTTAACAGTTGAAAATATATAGAAACAAGGAATAAATGGAACCTCTAGGTGTGTTCTATGTCATGAAGTGAATGAAACCATACATCATCTTTTCTTTTGCTTCCATTTCTCCAAGCAAGTATGGGAGCATATATACAAGAAAATCATAGAAATGGTCACCCTCCCAGGAAATTAGGGTGAAATGTTTGTTGAATGGAAGAAAATATACTCAGATACTTTTCAAAACTAAATCATTCTCAAATGGATTTGGATGACCATTCCAAAATTTGTCTACTAGGAGATATGGATAGCTCTGAATAAGGAATTTTTTCAACAAATAAATCTCCCTCCATCCAAGGTTGTATCCTTGGCTTATAGCATGGTTGTGGAAGTTGTCCAAATTCAAGGATTAAAAGGATCATCATGGCCAAATATGGAACAAGCTAAGAGAACATGGGTTAATAGAATTCTGAATCTACGAAAAGTGGTCATTCAAAAGCATATGCCTATAATTTTGCATAATGAAAAGTGGAAATTAATAATGGAAGAGGTAGATTTTGAAAAATGGAGAAAGGGGGGGAAATGCATTTTATTCTTTGATGATGATTCAAAAGGTAATATGTGGGAAACAAGTGTGGGGGGGGGTTATTTTCGATCCCAAAGGAATAGAAATAAATTCATTCACATGGGGATTGGATCATTCTACAAATAATTAGGCTGAGGCGATGGCATTATATATGGGATTGAAATTAATCAAATTCGATCAGTACAAGGAGGTAATAGTAATCAGAGATTCAAAACCTATAATAAATGGAGTAAGGAAGCAACATAGACATGGCCATCATAATCTTGTTAGAGAATTTCAGAGAATATCAAAGGAATACAAAATATTCAAGGATCTGGAACATTATCACATACTAAGGAATTTAAACCAGAGAGCATATATTCTGACCAAAGAAGCTTGTGGCCTAGCCCAATGTATGTGAAAGAAATATCACGCTTACAAAATAAAACATTTAGCCTAATTTTAATGTTTTGAATCTCAAAATAAAATTAGGGGGACTCCCCAATTCACTACATGCATTTTCAAAATACCCCAAGCAACCAACTCAGTGGGGTTAGCTATAGGACAAGATGGGTATATTGTGCAATAGAATATATTGCTCATAGGCCAATTATGGACACATATGGACAAAACTAAGTGGACACTTCCCTCAAACTTTCTTAGCTCAAGTTTTCTTTGTTTTCTAATTTTTTTTTTACTACTTGGGAACTATGTTCGAATATATACTTGTAAGTGTCTTAGAAAAAACACAGAGATAGAAAATGTATTTTCTGAAAGGGAGGCTGAAATTTTGTACCAGTTTAGACTTCTTCATTTTTTATTGAAGAATCGATGTAGTAGAGCATTGTTCATCTTTGCTGCAACATTTGGTTAATATAAAAAACCAGTCACACACACACACACACACACAGACCTTAGCACAATTGTGGATATTATACCATGGTATGTCAGACCCATCCCTATTCATGACACATGTTGTTTCCATTACCATATAGAATTCAAACTACATTATGAGACATTTATACATTTTGGCATACAACATTGGTCAAAAGGGCCTCCTACTTCTAGTCTTCATGAATTGTTATCCAAGATATTATGTACACAAGATAATTATTAGTTATTTTATAAGAAAGAATGTGTTGGTGGTAGAAAATGCAAAGAATGTTATGACTTAGCACCCTTTAGTACTAAGTATTTTATTAATATTAATGATCCTCAATTGTCAAATATCACTATGAAGTGGAAGAGGTATGAATATGTAAAGTACACTCCTACATAGATTCATTAGCAACCTCAAGAAATATTGGTTTACTTGAAGAAGATAAACGAATGATATCTTTCATGAAGAAACAAGGATAAAAAGTATAGATATATTAAGCACTTTCATAGAGAACTATGGTAGGACATATTGTTCAAGCAATCATGTGAAATATTTTTGAGAGGAATAATATTATAAATGTTTGATTTCACTATGAAATACAATTTCAATGCCATTTTCAGTAAAATTGGACTAATAAGTAAGAATCTAGACTAAGAAAAAATGAATTTCAAATTTGAAAGTGTTCAATATCATTGCTTGTAAAGTGTAAAATTGGATTCCTAGTGTGTGAATATTAGTTTTTGAAACTGTGAATTTAGATTCCAAAAATGTGAATTTTGAATAATTTAGATTTCAAAATCATGAATTTCAATTTTGAAAGTGTGAATTTGAATTCCAAAAGTGTGAATTTTGAAATACAAAGGGTTAATTTTGATTACAAAATTATGAGTTTTGATTCCAAAGTGTCAATACTGAATAGCTACAATGTGTATTTAGATTTTGATATTTTGAATTAAATTATTTTCTAATGTGTGTACAAGAGTGTAAATTATATCAAGTGATCTGGATGGATCATTATATTTTTTTTCATCTATCTTGATCTTTTAATAGTGGAAAAAATTGGAGGATTCAACTTGCAAGGCCATTTTAGTGGTAGGTCCTAGTTTGGAAAATTGGGGTCTGAAACCTTCTGGAGCCATTTTGAGGCATTAAATGACATTTTTTGTAGTAATGGTATTTAAAATTGTTTACAACCCCTTAACGGTGTTCTACACTCCTAGAAATTTCCAATGGTGCAAACCATGTGTCAATCATAGTTCATATGAAAAATCTATGCCTATCACAAGTTGACATATCATGTTGACCACCATGGTATGAGAGGATGCCATGTCATCCCCCATTACTCATGCATATGGGGCTAGTCACATGAGTTATTTCAAGAAAATTCTATAAGGTTCAAAACCACACCACAATTAGGGTTGAGGAAGTCAAAAACCTACCCCTAGATTGCTATCAAGCTATGTTAAATACTGGGCCTCTAGGAGGACAAGGGTTCTATTCTATGTTACTATATTGTGTTCCATAGCATGATAGAACAATTGGGATTGGGAAATTAGATAGCATAACAGATGAGTTAATGTTTTGTAGTAGTCTAAAATGCCATGGGTCTCAGGTAACTCCATAGAGAGTTCCTTCTCCTTTGTACTTATTGTTAGCAATATTTCTTGTCTCGAGATTAGGCGTACCCAGGAAGGAGAAATTGACGGTCAGGGTCTTCCAGAGAAGATCGACTAAATCCCGTCAGTCGTTAGATCTCGAGGAGTTGCGTAAGGTTTAAGCCCTAGTGTGCAGAGGAGGAGTCCCGGGGGAGGTCATCGGGATATTGGAGCATCGGAGTTCCTAGAGACAAGAAACTCTCGCTTGTAAGAATCGCGATCCGTGATCTTTCGACAGGATCAGAACCGTCCATCTGTAGGGACACGTGTTAGGAGATCCCGAGGATTCAAGGATCGGGGAATTGAAAGTCCCGTGCACATGACAACGGGAATTGCGATATCCCAAAACGCGATTTCCCAACAGGATTAAGGGTCGTAGTGGAGGACAGGTGTTGGAAGGTCAACCCCCAAGGGGAGTCAACGTCAAAGTGGCATTGGCATATCAGGAATCGGGGATCCATGAGGACAATGGATCACAACAGCGCAAGTGTCGATTTCCCGATGGGAAAATCCCGACAAGAGCAGGGAAAGCACCATGGGCCAGAGCATATCTGGACCATCCGATCCAACCGAGACAGATGGTAGCCTGACAGCATATCGACTATCGGGATTTCGGGAAGCTGGCACCCCTCATTTCTTTCATTTTGAAACCCCGAGCCCCGAATTTCCGATAGCACCCAGAATCGGGCCCACAGATTTGGTGCTTGGTCATCGAGGAGCAGGTCTGGAGGAGGGGCGCTTGTGTTATCATGTGGCCACCGGGGCCCGCAGTATTGCCGAATCAATTTAGAGCCCTCAGATCTACGGGGGAACACGCGGTGACCGTCAAGGTCTCCCAGAATTTTGCCCATTGCGATTTCGAAGGAAAAGAGACCCGCTCTTCTGTGAATCCTGAAAGCACCCTTAAAGCTAGGCATAGGGTCACATCCCGTGGTCACTTGGGGGGAGAAAGAAAAAAGTTGCGCAGGGAGGTCCATCACGACTTCTAGTTGCCATCGGGCCCGTCCTCGAGCCTGGTTTTCGCTCAAAATAAATGAAGGTAGGAGGAGGTGGTTGAAGCCTCGCCTCGCTCCTTAAATGTAAGGCATGGAGGGTCTGACCAACAGTCTGTTCAGGAGGGTCCTGTGTACCCATTTTTCCAGAGAATCCATGCCCGAGTCCTCGACTAGCTGAAGGAAGTCTGAACATGCTAGCTCGACACTTAATGGCTCAGCTATTCCCCTTGCTGGAGCCACGCGTAGTTAAGATGGCGTCTACCATAGGCACACGATCGTCTAGTCTACATGCGTAGACTGTCAGAAGACATGAAGATGCAAAGATTTAATGCAACTTCTCTTTTCCGCTGTTGTTGTTTTGTTTTGGCTATATGTAGGCATTTTTGCCATTTTTGAAAAGGATCGATGGTTGAGCAGAGCTCTCGGTTGTAAATCTTTAATGAAGCACTGATGCTCTGGTTATGTATAGACTTTTGAGACTTCTTGCCTTATGAATGCCAGTTTCTTTACATCTTTGTTATACTGTGTTAGAGCAGCTCGGAATTGGAGGATCTAGTCGAGTTGTAGCTGTTATAGGATGACGTTGTAATGGATCATTGTAATAGTTACAAAGTCTCTAATCAATTCCTATGATTTCCTTAACACTGGATGACTTGGAATTGGAGGATCGAGTCCAGTCTTCTATTCAGTTTCTTGAAACCCTGAACCAGGAGGATCCTGCATTCAGAGTTTTTCCCCTACAAACCGTTGTAAGCCTGATTGCCCAGAGTTGTTTGTTCACCTTTCTTACTAAGTCTTCCACCTGCTCATCTTTTAATCAACCCACTGGCTGAAATTAGGATTCCAGACCTCCTTTGTTCTTTACGTACTAGATCCAGTCCCCGAGTTAGAGTGATATCTCCTCGAGTCTCTACCCATTTGATCGCCCATTTATCAAACCGTGACATAAAAACTGATGGGCGTTGGGCTCTGCTTCTGCAAGCAATCCATGAGCGACTTCCGATGCTAACATTTATGTCACCGTTGTCGGGGACAAAGTTGGAGATTTTCCCTAGGCAGAACGACATTGAGCCTCTGATTCTGAAGGTGCATCAGACATCAGAGCCCTTAAATATTGCTACTGTGCACCTGGTGACTCCACTGTGGTGACTCCATTGTTTCCACATCACTGTTTCAACTGTGACTACTGTCATCACACCTGAAAGACGACCCTAAGGAGCTTTCTTGAGAAGGTTTCAACAGCTGCTTTCTTAGTCTGAGAAGCTTCCTGGGGTAACGACAACATTAAGATCTGGCCTTTGATGGTGAACAAGGACCAGGCATATTTGAAGCTG
>JZKD02S1675378.1:0-13333 GCA_000966675.3 Picea glauca | reverse complement strand
TACCGAAAAACCTTCATTTAGGCCCTCAAAATGGCCCCGGAAGTAAAAACTGCTAAAAATAGTAAATTGCCAAAAATGTCAGAAAGTTGTTTTGAGCTAGTTGGAAAAGGTGGGTAGCCACCAATATCCATATGGATCAATACTCCCTCCTTAGGAAGAAATGGTCTCCATTGCGTTGAGGTCACCCATTAGATGAAGAAGTTTCTATTGAATTTGGCCCCGGGTGAGCCACTTGCCTTGGTGCAGGAGCTGCCTTACTTTGACAACTAGATAAAGATGGATCCTTTGTTGTCAAGTGCCTTTGATCTGTCTATCCAAAATATGATCATTGGATGCCTATTGTATGCAATTGGGGTTGAGCTCTGTTGGTGTCAGTTGTTCTACTACTTTTGAGGTGTCCAATAATGGTGGGAAATAAGGGCAAAGGAGATCCACGTTGAACACTGGGTGCAAGCCAAGGAAAGGAGGAATGTTGAGCTCAAAAGAATTATCCCCCATGACCTTGGTGATAGTTTATAGTCCATACCGAAGTGGGTGAAGCTTTCGATGGGGTCCTGTAAGGTGTTCTTTCTGCAAGTGCAACCAAACTTTGTCGCCCACCTGAAAATTATGCGGCACCCGATGTTGATCATGGCGCTGTTTGTACTTGTCATTAGACTTTTGTAGGATATCTTGAACCTGTTGGCAGATGTGATGGATCCACTCAATGAACAGGGTGGCTTTTTCAGCTTTAGTTGGAGCAGGAGATGATTCAGCCGAGGTGACCGCAAGGGAAAGTGCAATATCTATGGGACCCAATGGTAGGAATCCCAACCCCACTTGAAAGGCGTTGTGGTCAGTTGAGCTATGCAAGGCTCAGTTGTAGATATGTTGTATATAGGGAAGGCTCTCATCCCATGTGCGAGGGTTCTTTGAATTATACATGCGAAGGATATGCACAATCATTCGATTTACAACCTCGGTTTGGCCATCTGTCTGGGGGTGGAAGGCCATGGATTTGGTGAGCTTGGTGAACAGCAGTGACCAGAGGCTCGACCAGAATGTGATGAGAAATCGACTATCCCAATCTGATACAATGGTTTTTGGGATTCCAAAATGTACCCAAACTCGTTCAAAGAAGAGCTTGGCAGTGGCCTCTGCTGTGATGCTCTTCTTGCAGGCAACCAGAATCACCATCTTAGAAAAGTGATCAACAACCACAAAAACACAGTCATTTCCCCGCTTGGTGGATGGGAGGCCTGACATGTAGTCCATTGAGATGGATTCCCATGGCCTGTCAGGAGTAGGAAGAGGGGTGTACAAGCCCTATTTCTTAGTGGTCGATTTGGCAATAGCGCAGGCAGTGCAGGACCTGATATACTTGCCAACCTCCTGTCGAAGTTTCAGCCACTAGAAATGTTTTTGTAGCATCGCCACTATCTTTTCAACGCCGAAGTGTCCTATCACCCGACTGTAGTGGGCTTCCCAGATCAATTTCACTCGCTCACTTGATGGAACATAGATATGGCCCAGACGACACAACAACCCATCCTAAAGATGGAAATTATCGACAACTACATTTGCACCCAACATTTGGTAGGTGGTGGAGAAGTCAGGGTTTGTCTCATAGATTTGGGGCCATATAGATGTCTCTTAGCCGCAAGAGTCTAGCACTGTGGTGAGTGTCGTGATTGACGGTTTGCTGAGGAAATCAACAACGTGATTGGTGCTTCTTGTTTTATACTTGATTTTGACATGGAATTGTTGCAAGTATGTGGACCACTTTTGATGGCGGTCATTCTACATTTTTCCCTGTGTCTGCATGAACTAAAGTGGCTTATGATCAGTGTGGATGATTGTCTCCTACCCAAGAATGTAATGTCTCCACTGGCGGCATGCTTGCACAATGGAGTACATTTCTTTGTCGTAAGTAGGGTACTTACAGAAAATATCAGATAGTGTCAGGCCACGGGGTGGTCGTGCTAAGTGAGAATAACGCCCACAACATAGTCTGAAGCATCTGTTTCGATCTCAAAGGGATGTTGCAGGTCCGGTAGTGAAAGTATTGGGGCTAAGCACAAGCACTACTTCAAATCATCGAACGCTTGTTGTTGGGACTGGCCCCATGCAAATTTCGCCTTACCACCACCTCTGTTTATTTGGTTGAGGGCCCATGGAATATGGGAGAAACCCAACACGAACCTATTATAGAAATTAGCAAGTCCCAAGAAGCTTCGAAGCTCAATGAGTGTTGTTGGGGTTGGCCAGTCACAGATGACTTGGATCTTGGCTAGATCCACATGTACACCATGCTAATCAATGATGTAGCCTAGCTAATGGACCCTGTCCATGCCAAAGGAGCATATTTCCAAGTTTGAGTATAGCTTGTGCTGCCACAGGGTGTGCAGAACCTGTTGAATATGCTGCAAGTATTCAGCCCAAGTCTTTTTGTAAATTAGAATGTCATCCAGATACACCACTACAAAAGTATTGGTGAATGGTCACAGGATATCGTCCATCATCCTCATGAAAGTGGCTGGAGCATTTGTCAAACCAAAGGGCATGACCAACCATTCAAAAAGTCCTTCCTTTGACTTGAAGGCAGTCTTCCATACATCTGTTTGTTCTATCGGGACCTGGTGGTAGCCAGACTTTAGATCAATCTTATTGAAGTATTTGGCCCCCGTGAGTTGATCAAGGAGGTCATCGATTCGGGGAATCGGGTACTGGTTTCTGACAGTGATTTTATTCAGAGCCCAGTAATCAATATAGAGTCGCCAGGTTCCATCTTTCTTTTGTACCATCACAATTGGGCTCCCGCAAGGTGATGAGCTGGGGCGGATGTGCCCCATGTGGAGTAGTTTTTGGATCTATCGCTTGATCTCCTCATTCTCTAACAAAGAGCGACGATAGACTGGCCCATTGGGTAGCAGTGTGTTGGGGGTCAGATCGATGGGGTGCTTGACCTGGCAGTGCAGAGGTACCCCTATAGGTGAGGAGAAGATATCCGAGTATTCTTCCACGACCTTATCTACTTGCTTCTGCTGTGTGGAGAGGTCGGCTGCAGAGACCCTGGATGTGGCTACGATCTTTCTCTTATTCTGAGATTGAATCATGAAGAAGACAAACTTCCCCATCTGCGAGATGACCTTCCTGCATTTCTTAGCAGAGATCAAGGAAATAGCACTAGGTGGGACTACCTTGGATATCCTGTACAATTTCCTGTTCAAAGTAATAATAACACTATGAGGCCTAGACTCATATACAAAAATGACATTTCCATAAATAAGGTTGGCCCAAAAGAACATCACAAACTTTGAGAGGAGAAACATCACAAAATACCTCGTCTTTGAAGGGCTTGATGTCGTACGACAATCGACACTGTTGGCTAACACGGAGATCGCTTCCTTGGTGGAGCCATCCAATGGTGTAGGATTGTGGGTGCGACGTTGTTGGTAGGGCCAACCACTTGACGACCTCTGCTAAGATGAGGTTCTTATGGCTACTGCTATCAACGATGAAGTGCAGCAGGGTGCCTTTTACCCACATCTGTGAATGGAAGAGGCACTCTCCTTCTTTTGGCTTGTCTGGTTCACCAGGCTAGAGCTTGGTGGTAGCAACGGTGGCACTGGGTTCCACGTCAATGATCAGTCTTCCCCTTTCTGGTTCTGTCTCGAAGTCAGAATCTGCATTTGATTAAGAGGCTTTCACTTCAGCCACCAACGACTACTTTGAGCGGCAGTCAACAGTGTTATGCCAAGGGCTCTTATGAAAGTCGCACCACTTCCCGATATCTTTCTTTGTCTTTCCGGTGTCCTTCTTTGCTTGTGGCTTGTATTGGTTGTCTTGATATTGTTCATCTTTGCTTTGTCCTTTGTTTGGTGGGTTGGGGCCACCCTTTCCTGTCTTTTTTTGTGAGGGGTTCCCAGGCCCAAATTGTCACGTCTTTTGTTTGAGCTTCTGCTAGATTTTGACAGCATATCGGTAGGCCACGCCCAAGGATGAGATCTCCAGAAATTCCATTTCGGTCTGGATGTGTCTATGCAGAGAAACACGATACTTGAGAACTATATGTCGCTCCAAAACTTTGATACCCAACTTGGTGTGCAAGGTATGGAAGATATTTGTGAAATCTGGCACTGCTTGGTCTCTTTCTTGCCGCAATGTGGTCCATTTGGTATACATGTCGTCATAACTTTCGACAGGGTAGTATTGTTCCTTAATAACATCCCTGAATGATTCCCAGGTGGTCATGACTAAAAATAATGAGGTTTCCTCTGTTTCCTTTTGCTCACAGAGAGTTTCCCACCAATCTTTGACATGGGGAACGACTTTGAGGAGTGCAAAAGTAATCTTTTCCCTATTCAAAAATTTATGAACAGAAAAATACCCTTCTAGTAGATTCAACCACTTGTCCATAGCATCTGCATCTATCTGACCCTCAAATATAGGAACATCAAAGTTTATTTGTACCTTCAAGGGGGCGGCGGCTTCGCTCGAAGAAGATGCATCGCCTGTTGGTAGTCGCCGAAGGATTTGCACGAAACTATCCATCATCTTGTTCCTCTGTTGTGTGAGGGATTCCTCAATCAACAGTTTGAAAGGATCTCTTGTCCCATCATATTTATTTTCTCCTGCCATGGGAGGTCACTTAGGCGTGCAAGAGCTTCTGTCCTCAAGAGAAACAAGCTTGAGACCCAACTCTTTGTACTCCAACCTTGTTGGGGACATGCATTAAGACGACAAGGAGCAGACTGCTCTGATACCACTGATCCAGATTTTATGAGTAGAACAAAATGAATACAGATTATTAACAAGTGCTTAACACAAAATAACAGAGATACAGTGAAACTGGTTTTCTATTCAATAACGAAATAAGTTGAAACTGTAAATTGCAGCGGAAACAAGCTTAGTTAATTTAATATTAACCATATTAACATCCTCAAACCTAGGGTTTCACTTAAGTCGACCACTAATATAACAATATTAACCTTAATTTAACCTTTATTAACACAAAATTAATATTAAAACTAATTTTAATAATAAGGTCAACCCTAAAATTTAGCCTATTCTTAGCTTAGAATTTATTTAAACACCGTCGGGTTATCATCTTAATTCATTAATTAAATACCTAATTTGTAAAACCTCCCCAAACCTAGGGTTCAATTTTCACTATTTTTTAAAGGCTCCTCTCTTATTTTTCCTCAGGCTTTTTTGTCCTGAAGATGGATCCTGTTGTGGATCCGAAACGTCGACAAGCTCTCAAAAGCACCATCACTGTGGTTCTTCCGACATGCTCTGAACAAATCCCTCACCACAGAAACCTAATTGATCAGGAAACAAGCTTGCTGGAATGGTGGCGGCTTATCTCTAGGAAGAGATGTGACGGCAGCACACATTCGCAAGAAGAAGGTTACAATGAGGCTCTAAAGGCATTTTTTACAATAAGAAAGAATGCCAAAAACCCTAGACATCCAAAAACCTAACCTTAGGAGATGAAGCGACAAAATTCATGTGGGCCCCGTTTGGGTAAGCTAGTACATAAACTTTCCGGGGTCGTAACTTTTGCATACGATCTCCATTTTAGGCATGTGATAGCCCATTGGAAAGGTATCATCGAGGCGATTAATTTTGGGGGCTCAATCATTCCTTTGGCTACCATGGAGGAGCTAAAAATAGTAAATTTCCAAACATGTCAGAAAGTTGTTTTGAGCCAGTTGGAAAAGGTGGGTGGCCACCGATATCCGTTTGGATCAATTTCTGATAGAAAATATGTGTTATCTTGTGGATGGTCTATGATTGTATTTTATTGTTCTCTATTTTACTCATTTTATCTATTTTATGCATAAGCAGAAATCAATAACTAAATATTATGGAATCTAAAGGAATTTAACCTTCATAATGCAGATTCCAATTTTATTTATTAGATCTGTTGTGATGAATTGTTCCAGTGGAATATCCATAGGAATTTAGAGATCCCCAAGATTGAAAAGATGCAACAAAATAAATTAAAACCAGTTATGGCATTCATTTCATTGCAGAGTTAAACTTTTTCAAGGAAATTTAAGGTAAGGTATAATAAGGTTCCAATCATTTAGTCATTTTTAACAACATCCTCACCTTAACTACAAACACTTTAACTTTTTTACTGTAGAACATTTATTCAAAAAACCCACATCTTGGGCTAGGATATAAGACAACAATTGAATCTCAATAGTTTTACCTAAAGAAATAGTTATTAATTGTATTCGACTACTACTTTATGAGCTCTTAGATGATATAATCCATTTAAAAATCACAAGTATGGAAGTTCTTTATTCAAATAAATTATCATTCATTGGTATCACTCTCACTCTCTCCTTTATGTTCAACCTTTTCATGTTTTACCTCAATTTCCTCAAACCCCTTCCCCATTATTTTTATTGTCTCCCCCTTCCATCATGCCTTTGTGACCATGACCATATGATGTTATTCACATCAAAGGATGTCATTCCTTCGATTCCAAAAAACCATAGTGGAGTTCTTTTTAAATAATTTTTATAGAAATATTTTTTTTCTTTTGATGTCCTTGTGTGCTTCCATAAATGAAACACTACCTTGTGTGTCTCAAAAAAATCATCTAAATATCAATAGACATTTCCCTCTACCCTATCCAACCATATTCCAAAATGCAGTTCCGATGATCATACTAAGAGCACTTTTCTTTTAGAAACATCCTTTATTGGAGAGAATTCATATTTGGGATCACTGCATAGAGGTCTAATGTATTGATCCTTAATAGTGTGGTGATTATTTCTCGAGTAGGAATCCATGACCTATTATGTGGGTTGTATATGAGCATTTTTTCTTATTTCCTACACTATGGATGGCCAAAACTTATTTCCTAAGTGCTCAATGTTCATAAAGTCCCAAGGGCATGTCCAAAGCTTTTAGGATATTTTTCCAATAAGTTATCTTGATATGTTGATATTGTTCCCCTCCCTTGTCAATCCCTTTCTTCCACAATGAAATATGTGTTTCCAATCCTTACTTTATTTCTTCCATATTAGGGAGTCTCTTTAATTGTATATCTAGTAGTCAATGTTTCCCTCTAGATAATTCTAAACTGTCATCCAGAGACAGACACCACACATTAATAAGAGGTGAACACTTTTCATCCCAAACCAAGGAATTAAATTGCATAAATGACATGAAATCAATGAGATAAAATTTGAAGTATTGGCATCCTTTGGTACTAATTATCTTGTAATTACTGTCCAACAAGTTTGGATCCACAAAGCTCTTGAAGTGAAAGAATTCATCAATTAGGAATGTATGAAGGAATTGTGGTCTTCACATGTCCAATAAGTGTCGATCATTTATGGCAGTAAAAAAATGTAATTCCACTTTATTTGAATTGATAACCTCCTTAAGTTCCATCTATGTCTTCATGTGTGTGTCCAAATGAGTGGAAACCAAATTCAACATTGTCAAACACCATCCTTGTTGTTAAACGGGATAAAAATGCAAACATAGTGATTTTTGTTATTTCCCACACAATTATCCATTTTCAGCAATAATATCAGTGGCAATTATCTATTTGAACTGTAATAATTTTTATTATCAACACTTACCTTGAGTGTTTGGATATTATCTTTCTTGTAGAACAAAAAAGTTTCATAAGATTTAGTTTTTAATAGAGAATCAATGGATGGTTTGTTTTCCCCCTCTTATACGACAAATATCCATATCAATCCATCATTGGCTCTGTGATATCCTTGAGGAATTTAGCTAATAAATTCATAGTTAAGTTTGAACCTATCTACAAAAAAGAAAGGATAAAGTGGTTGAAGCCCTTAATCTTGTGTCCATCTGTAAGCATCCCAATTAAAGAAATTAGGAGATTCATGACACCACTAATAGCCTTTACCTTCTTATCCAACCTTGATATATAAGTATTCTCCTTGTCCATATTATCATGGGCAATGATCAAGTAAGTGTTTGGATGCTTATCTGAATTCAATATGTGTGCATAGTACACACTGTGACAACTTGTAATATAGTTATTATGGGTCATTTAAACTACTCACAACCATTCTTCTTCATTTAGATCAATGGTGGACCTAAGTTAGTTGGTTATTGAGATGCAATCATTACACCTTGCAAAGAATTTATTATTTATTATCGCAACAACTAGAAATTGATTTCTCATTATTGTGCTAAAATGGAATTACAAACTGGAGAAAGAACCAACATAACCATATCCTCTTTAACCTTTTTGATAAGAAAATCCTAAGTTATACTTGAAGGTAATAATTTGAGAGGTTCCCTTCTTCCATCTTAACATATTTAGCACATTAATATATGTGGAACCTTATATATATTTTGGTCCACAATCTTAGTAACACTAAACAATGTTGTAATAGTGTTAGATTTACATTTTTGTAATCCACTATTACCATTCACTATATTCAAGTCACCTTTTTTAAAGATATCCTTATAGTGATAGAAAGTGGTTCTTTTTATACCACAAACTTGATACCATGCATTTTGACAAACATCTAATATGTCAAACTTCATTGTAAGAAGAGTTATCTTATTTTTTTTCCTATGTCTAGATGATTCAGATTTATGAACGAAACGAAATGAATAAAAGATTGAATACAATAACACACAGATATAGAGAACAATTATAGATATCCAGTGAAAAATAACTTCTATTGAATAAATAAAATAGGTTGAAACTGTAAAAATGAAGAACTAAAAACAACTTGCTCGAATGGTGGAAGCTATATTTGAGAAGAGATGTGGCTGCTACGTGCATCCGTCTGAGAAAAATAATTACAATGAGGCTCCAGAGGATTTTTTAACATTACTCATGAATGTCAAAACCCTATATATCCAAAAACCTAACCCTAGGAGATGAAATGCCAAAATGTATGTGGGCCCAAATGGGTAAGTTGGTACCTCAACTTCCCGGGGTCATAACTTTTGCATACGACCTCTGTTTTAGGTGCGTGATAGCCTGTTGGAAAAGTCTTTTTGAGAAATACACATTATGTGATCAAAATTTGACTCCAACTATGTTTTGACTGTGGCAAGCCAAAAAAAACATTGTTTAGGGCCCCAAAACTGCCCTAGAAGTACAAAAAGATGTATTGAAATGAAAACTTTCAAAATAAGCCAGTTGGATTAGGTGGGTGGCTACCAATATCCACCTGAAAGCTATGTAGGGCTCCAAACATCCCCAAAAGTGTAGAACCCATAATTTAAAATAATTTCAAAAGAACATGTTGAATTTAAAATTGTCAAGAGGAGTCAGTTGGAATAGGTGGGTGTCCACCAATATCCACCTAGATCAGTCATCCCCCCTTAGGAAGAAATGGTCTCCATTGTGTTGATTTCCCCCATCACGTGAGGAAATTTTTCCTGAATTTGGCTTCGAGTGAACCACTTTTCTTGGTGTAGGAGTTTCCTTGCCTTGACAACCCGATAAAGTTGGATCCTCTGTTGGCAAGTTCCCTTGACCTATGTGTCCACTATCTGATCAGTGGATGCATGTTCCATGCAGTAAGGGTCGAGCTCTGTTGGTGTCAAATGTTATGCAATATTCTAGGTGTCCAATAATGGTGGAAAATATGGTCGGAGGAGCTCCACATTGAACATTGAGTGCAATCCAAGGAAGGGGGGAGTGTTGAGCTCAAAAGAATTGTCACCCATAGCCCTGGTGATAGTGTAAGGCCCATAGTGAAGTTGACGGAGCTTTCAATGGGGACCTATAAGTCGTTCTTTCTAAAAATGTAACTAGACATTGTCTCCCACCTGAAACTTGTGCGGTACCTATTGTTGATCATGACACTGCTTGTACTTAGCATTGGCTTTCTACAAAATCTCATGGACTCATTGGTAGATGTGTTGAATCCGCTCAATGAATCTGGTGGTTTTTTTTGCCTTAGACTGAACATGGGAAGAATCTATCTGTGTTGTTGCAAGAGGTATTGCAACATCAATGGGACCCAAGGGTTGGAATCCTAGCCCCACCTGAAAGGGGCTATGACCGGTGGAGCTATGGAGAGCCCTATTGTAGTTGTGTTGAATATAGGGAAGACTCTCATCCCATGTATGTGGATGATTAGAGTTATACATTCGCAGGATGTGCGCAATCAGCCGATTGAGGACTTATTTTTGGCCATCAGTTTGAGGGTGGAAGTAGTGGATTTAGTGAGCTTTGTGTCCAACAATGACCAGAGACTCGACCAAAACATGCTAAGGAACCTGATGTCCCAATTAGAGATGATGGTCTATAGTATTCCAAAATGGATCCACACTCATTCGAAGAAGAGCTTGGCATTTTATGTCGTTGTGATGCTCTTCTTGCAAGCTTTGAGAATGGGCATCTTTGAAAACCGATCAACCACCACAAATAGACAATCATTTCCTTGCTTGGTGGATGGAAGGCCATACATGTAATCCATCAATATGGATTCTCAAGGCATCTTGGGAGTAGGAAGAGGGATGTATAAGCCTTGCTTCTTGATGGCTGACTTGACAATGGCATAGGTAGTGCAAGAACTGATATACTTGTTGACGTCCTGTCGAATTTTTGGCCAATAAAAATGTTTATGTAGAACAACCACAGTTTTCTCCATGCCAAAATGTTGTGCCATACGACTGTAGTGAACTTCCAAAATCAAATTTACACACTCACTTACAGGAACACAAAGATGTCCCAGATGGCATAATAGTGTGTCTTGAATGTGAAAATCAATGACATTCGTGCATGTACCCAAGAGTTAATAGGTGGTGGCGAAGTCCAGATATTGTTGATAAAGTTGGGGCCACTCGGATGCCTCATTCCCACAAGAATGGAGCACGGTGGTGAGTGCAACCATGGGAGGTTGACTGAGGCACTCAATGACATGATTTTTGCTCTTTGTCTTATACTTGATGTTGATATGAAAATGTTATAGGTAGGTGGACCACTTTTGATGGAATTCGTCCTACAACTTCCCTTGTGTCTATATGAAATGCAGAGGCTTGTGATTAGTATGGATGATTGTCTCCTTTGCCAGAATGTAATGTTTCCATTGATGACATGATTGTACAATGGAATGCATTTCCTTGTCATAGGTGGGGTATTTTTGGAAAATATCTGAGAGTGTCACACTATGGTATGCTACCGGATGACCGTTTTTAGTGAGAATTGTGCCTACAACATAGTCGGATGCATCAATCTCAATCTCGAATGGTTGTTGCAGATCAGGTAAGGAGAGTACTGGAGCTGAGCACAAGCGATTTTTCAGATCATCAAATGCTCGTTGTTGTGCCTTCTCCCATGTGAAATTTTCCCTACCACCTCCCTTGATCACTTGGTTGAGGGCCCATGCAATATGGGAGAATCCCAACACGAACCATCAGTAGAAGTTGGAAAGTCCCAAGAAGCTTCGAAGCTCAGTTAGTGTGGTCGGGATTGGCTACTCACCGATGACTTGGATCTTAGCTAGATCCACATGTACCCCATGCTCATGAACAATGTAGCCCAAGTATTGGACCTTGTTCATCCCAAAGGATCATTTTTCCAAGTTGGCATATATCTTGTGCTACCGCAGAGTGCTCAAAACCTGTTGAATATGCTGCATGTGCTCCTCCTAAGTTCTGTTGAATATGAGGATGTCATCCAAATATACCACCACAAAAGAGTTGGTGAAGGGTCTTAATAGATCATCCATCAACCTCATGAAAGTGTTTGGTGCATTTTTTAATCCAAAGGGCATGACCAACCATTTGAAGAGACCTTCTTTAGCTTTGAAAGTTTTCTTCCATACATCATTTGGTTCGATGGGATCCTCGTGGTAGCCAGACTTTAAGTCAATCTTGTTGAAGAACTTTTCCCCCTTTATTTGGTCAAGAAGATCATAAATTCAAGGAATTGGGTATTGGTTCCTGACTGTGATTTTTTTTAATGCTATGTAATCAATGCAGAGACGCCAGGTCTCGTATTTATTTTTCACTAGTACAATTGGGCTTCCGCAAGGGGAGGAGTTGGGTCTGATTTACCCCTTTTGAAGGAGATCTTGGATTTGGCGCTTGATTTCGTCATTTTCCATTAGTGAACGATGAGAGACTGGTGCATTAGGCAGAGGTGCACTGGGGGTTATATCAATTGGATGCTTGACTTGGTAGTGCGTCGGTACCTCGGTGGGTGAGGAGAAGATGTCTATGTACTTTTCCACAATCTTTTCCACTTGATTCTAATGTAAAGAGAGGATCTATGTAGAGGCCACAGATGTGGCTGTGACCTTCTTCTTACTATGAGCATGGATCACAAAGAAAATGAACTTCTCAGTTTGTGAAATGACCTTACTGCATTGCTTAGCAGAGATTAAAGAAATAGTGGTAGGTGACACTACCTCTGGTGTCCTATACAATTGTCTACCCAAAGTAATATTAACATTGCGGGGTCTAGACTTATACACAACATGACGCTTCTAAAAATATGGTTGTCATAAAATAACATCAGAAACTTCAATGGGAGAAATATCACACAATACCTCGTCTTTAAAGGGTTCGATGTCGTAGGGAAGATGACATTGTTGGTTGATGTGGATATCTCTTCCTTGGAGAAGCCAACTGATGGTGTAGGGCTGCGAGTACAGTGTCATTGACGGGTCCAGTCGCTTGACGACCTCTGCTGACATCAGGTTATTTTGAATTCCACTATCGAAAATGAAATGAAGTGCAACCCCCTTTACCCACATCTGTGAGTGAAAGAGGCATTCCCCTTCCTCCAGTTCTTTTGGTTTGCTTGGCTGGACTTTGGTGGTAGTGACAGTGGAACTAGGTTTGACATCAATAATTTGCTTCCCTCCTTCTAGAAATTATTTAGAGTCAAAATATGCCTCTGACTCGAAAGCTTCTAGTTCGGCCACCAATGACTTTTTGGAGTGACATTCTTCGGTGTTGTTCTAGGGGATTTTATAGTATTCACACCTTTTTCCTGTGTCCTTATTCGAATTCTCATTACCCTTCTTGTGTTGTGGCTTGGACTGGGTGTCCTACGACTGGCCATATTTTCTCGGTCTCTTGTTTTGTGGGTTGGGGCCGCCTTTTCCCTGCTTTGGCTATGAGGAGTTTGCAGATCCAAACTCTCACCTCTTCTTCTTAAATTTTTGCTCAATCTTGACAACATATCTATAAGTTGTACCCAATGATGCGATGTCTAGAAAATCCAATTCAGTTTAAATGTATCTATGCAAACAGTCATAGTATTTGAGCACCATATGTCATTCAGATTCTTTGATACCCAATTTGGTCCCTTTCTTGGTGAAATATGGTACTGTCTGGTCCCTTTCCTAATGTAGGGTGGTGTTATAAG
>JZKD02S1675377.1:358702-376958 GCA_000966675.3 Picea glauca | reverse complement strand
TGCTTCTATGAGGTAAGTTGTATCAATTTGTGATTTATTTTTTAATTCTTCTTTTACTATTGCTAGCATATCCTCCTTTTGTTGTTCTTTTATACCAAAAATTATGAGGTTCAAGTCTCTTTTGTTACAATCATGGTCCAATTCGATTAGCTTATTCATTAGATACAAATCATTATTATCATAAACAAAATCAAAATTCCAAAATTCCAAATTTACATTTAAAAACGTTAAAAATAATATTGAATAAAATTTAAATAATTGTTTATACTATTCTTTAAGTAAAAAGTGTTATAGCATTATATAAATTACCGTAAATTCTGATACAATGTTATAATATTTTATAAATTACTCAGTCTCATGTATATGAATGAATTGTTGGGTGCAAAGTGTATGTGACTTAACTGTTGGGTGCAAGATGTATATCACAGAACAAGCAGGACATAAAAAATGAAAAATAAAAATAAATAGAGTCAATAAGGATCAATTTGTAGGTACAAAACTTTATTATCATAAACAAAATGGAAATTCCAAAATTCCTAATTTACATATTAAAACATTAAAAATAATATTGAATAAAATTTAAATAGTTGCTTATACTATTCTTTAAGTAAAAAGTGTTATAACATTATATAAATTACTATAAATCTTGGTACACTCTTATAATATTCTATAAATTACTAAATCTCATGTTGTTGTCGGTAGAGATGCAAAATGTATATCACGGAACAAACTCTACATGGAAAATAAAAAATAAAAATAAATTTCAATAATTAATTGAATAAAATTTAACAATACATTATAACATATTAATAATGAATAAGATATTTAATATTAGTATTATAGGATAGATATCATCAATTTAATTTATATTTTATTTATTAATATTAATATAAAATAATATATACAAGTATATATTCATTTTAACTGTAGAGTCAAGAAGTATCAAATTCTATGTACAAATATTTATTATCGTAAACAAAATCAAAATTCCAAAATTTCAAGTTTACATTTAAAAACATTAAAAATAATATTGAATAAAATTTAAATAATTGTTTATACTATTCTTTAAGTAAAAAGTGTTATAGCGTTATATAAATTATTATAAATCTTGGTACAATGTTATAATATTCTATAAATTACTAAATCTCATATTGCGGCCAACGACCACTCCGTAATTGTTGGGTGCAAAAAGTATAGGAAAGAAGTGTTGGGTGCAAAATGTATATCACTCAACACTCTCAACATGAAAAATGAAAAATGTGAACCCCACTCTCAACATGAAAAATGAAAAATGTGAACCCCTAACTCTGCCAACCCACGCTCTGTAATTGTTGGGTGCAAAATGTATATGACGAAAATGTTGGGTGCAAAATATATATCACGTAACAAGTGGACATGAAAAATGAAAAATAAAAATAAATTTCAATAATTAATTGAATAAAATTTAAGAAAACATTATCACCTATTAATAATGAATAGGATATTTAATATTAATATTGTAGGATAGATATCATAAATTTAATTTATAGTTTATTTATTAATATTAATATAAAATAGTATATACAAGTATATATCCATTTTAACTATATATCCATTTTAATTGTAGAGACAAGAATGATCAAATTCTAGATACAAACCTTTAGTACCATAAACTAAATCAAAATTTCAAATTTCAAAATTTACATTTAAAAACACTAAAAATACTATTGAATAAAATTTTAAATAACTGTTTATACTATTATTTAACTAAAAGGTGTTAAAGCATTATATAAATTACTATAAATCTTGGTACAATGTTATAATATTTTATAAATTATTAAATCTAATGTTGCGGTTGGTCTGGGTCAGACTAGTGATACATAAGAATGACTCTAAATGTGAACCCAAAAGTGAACCCGCAACTCCGCCAACTACCCACTCCATTATTGTTGGGTGCAAAATGTATATGACAAAAGTTTTGGGTACAAAATGTATATCACAGAACACGCTGGACATGAAAAATGTGAACCAACTCCGCCAACTAGCCACTCCGTTATTGTTGGGTGCAAAATGTATACTACGAAAGTTTTGGGTACAAAATGTATATCACAGAACACTCTGGACATGAAAAATGTGAACCCGCGACTCCGTAATTGTTGGGTGGAAAATGTATATGACGGAAGTATTTGGTGTAAAATGTATATCACAGAACAAGGTGAAATGAAAAATGAAAAATAAAAATAAATTTTAATATTTAATATTAATATTATAGGATATATATCTTAAATTTAATTTATAGTTTATATATTAATATTAATATAAAATGGTATATACAAATATATATCCATTTTAACTATAGAGTCAAGAATGAACAAATTCTAGGTACAAACATTTATTATCATAAACAAAATTAAAATTTCAAAATTTCAAATTTACATTTAAAAACATTAAAAATAATATTTAAATAATTGTTTATATTATTCTTTAAGTAAAAAGTGTTATAGCATTCTATAAATTACTAAATCTCATGTTGCTATCAGTCGGCGTCGGACTAGCGATACTATAAATTTATAGCATGACTATAAATTTGAACCCACAACTCTGCCAACCGCCACTCCGTAATTGTTGGGTGCAAAATGTATACGACGGAAGTGTTGGGTGCAAAATGTATATCACTGAACATGTTGGACATGAAAAATGAAAAATGTGAACCCGTGACTCCATTATTGTTGGGTGCAAAATGTATATGATGGAAATGTTTGGTGCAAAATGTAGATCATGGAACAAGCTGAACATGAAAAATAAAAAATAAATTTCAATAATTAATTGAATAAAATTTAACAAAACATTATCACATATTAATAATGAATAAGATATTTAATATTAATATTATAAGATAGATATCATAAATTTAATTGATAGTTTATTTATTAATATTAATATAAAATAGTATATACAAGTATATATCCATTTTAACCGTAAAGTCAAGAAGGATCAAATTCTAGGTACAAACCTTTATTATCATAAACAAAATCAAAATTCAAAAATTCCAAATTTACGTTTAAAAACATTAAAAATAATAATGAATAAAATTTAAATAATTATTTATACTATTCTTTAAGTAAAAAGTGTTATATCATTATATAAATTAATATAAATCTTGGTACAATGTTATAATATTCAATAAATTACTAAATCTCTTATTGTTGTTGGTCCGTGATACATAAGCATGACTATAAATGTGAACACGTAACTCCGCCAACACGTCACTCCATAATTGTTGGGTGCAAAATGTATACAACGTAAGTGTTGGGTGCAAAATGTATATCACAGAACAAGTTGTACATGAAAAATGAAAAATGTGAACCCACGACTTCGTCGATCGACGTCTCCGTAATTGTTGGGTGAAAAATGTATATGAGGGAAGTGTTGGGTGCACAATGTATATCTATGAACAAGCTCGACATGAAAAATGAAAAATAAAAATGAATTTCAATAATTAATTCAATAAAATTTAACAAACATTATTACATATCATTAATGAATACTCTATTTAAAATTGATATTATAGAATAAATATCATAAATTTAATTTATAGTTTATTTATTAATATTAATATAAAATAGTATATACAAGTATATATCAATTTTAACCGTAGAGTCAAGAATGATCAAATTCTAGGTACAAACCTTTATTATCATAAACAAAATCAAAATTTCAAATTTACATTCAAAAACATTAAAAACTATATTGAATAAAATTTAAATAATTGTTTATACTATTCTTTAAGTAAACGGTGTTATAACATTATATAAATTACTATAAATCTTGGTACAATGTTATAATATTTTATAAATTACTAAATCTCATGTTGCGGTTGGTCGGTAGGACTCTTGATACATAACCATGACTATAAATGTGAACCTTCAACTCCGCCAACCCGCCACTCCATAATTGTTGGGTGCAAAATATATATCACGGAACAAGATCATATGAAAAATGAAAAATAAAAATAAATAGAGTCAAGAATGATCAATTTCTAGGTACAAATCTTTAATATCATAAACAAAATCAAAATTCCAAAATTCCTAATTTACATTTAAAAACATTAAAAATAATATCGAATAAAATTTAAATAATTGTTTATACTATTATTTAAGTAAAAAGTGTTATAACATTATATGAATTAATATAAATCTTTGTACAATGTTGTGATATTCTATAAATTACTAAATGGTAGGTCTGGGTGGGAGACTATAAATGTGAACCCGCGACTCTGTTCGGTGCAAAATGTATATCACGGAACAAGAAATCAAAAATGAAAAATAAAAATTAATAAAACATTATCACATATTAATAATGAATACGATATTTAATATTAATATTATACGATAGATATCATAAATTTAATTTATAGTTTATTTATTAATATTAATATAAAATAATATATACAAGTATATATCCGTTTTATCTTTAGAGTAAAAAATGATCAATTTCTAGGTACAAACTTTTATTATCATAAACAAAATTAAAATTCCAAAATTCCAAATTTACATTTAAAAACATTAAAAATAATATTGAATAAAATTTAAATAATTGTTTATACTATTCTTTAAGTAAAAAGTGTTATAGAAGTATATGAATAACTATAAATTTTGGTACAATGTTATAATATTATATAAATTACTAAGTCTCGGTCGAACTTGTTATACATAAACATGACTATAATTGTTGGGTGCAAAATGTATACGACGAAAATGTTGGATGCAAAATATATATCACTAAACACACTAGACATGAAAAAAAAAAAAAAATTAAATAATTAATTGAATAAAATTTAACAAAACATTATCACATTAACTTTTAATTAACTCGACAAATCAACTTTCAATTTTGCAGGTAAATTAACTTCTTTAACAAGTATTTGATCAATTTCTATTTTAGTTTATTTCTTTACTGTAGGAAGTAACACTTGCTTGTTTACGGTAGGAATTAACACTATATTTTCATCATGGGATATATTTGTTTTATGAAATAATGTATTTGTTGCTTATGAATTTTTAATATTTAGTTTCAAATGGATTCATTTGCGCACGCTTACTCGAGTACTTAAAGATGCTAGTGTAAGTTCAAGGATACGATTATATTTCGAGACTTATTTGGGTAAACATGGGAATAATAATTTCAATTGACCCATATTCTGTAGAGGAAGATAAATATGTATTATTAAATATGGAGAGATTTAAGGAGAGATTTAAGAAATACTGTCACATATGATAATTAACAATCACAAAGATAAAAAATGCAAGTATGTCACGTGGTTCACCCAAACATTGGGCTACGTCCACGAGGCATAGCCATTGGTTGTGTTATTATTCAAATCATGGAGATTATAGCAGACTTGCAATTTCTCTCATTCCTCTCACTTTGTCGTCTCTGGCTCTACGCGCTTACATGAATTTATATACATTTACACAAGAAACTCATTATTAAATGCACTCCTATCGATATTCTAACTTGGTCTATTTTAGTTGCACCAATGAAGAATAATAGGATCCAAATCCATCCTTGGAAGAATTCATTGTCACCCAATCCCAACAATCTCTACCTTGACAACAATTAAACTGATACCTTGCTCCTTCCTTTTGTTCATCACTTTTTCTGCAAAAGAAGAGAATCCAAACACCACTGCAACTTCTCTAATAAAATTGGTTTCATGCTCTCGCCTATGTGACTTGCACAAGTTTGTATTTCCTAAGGGGTCACTCCACCTCCAACATGTTTTCCACAACTGTGTTGTGAGACATATTTAGTGATATATCTCCTCCTATCCAAGACACTTGTAACATATACATTACAATTATCACAGACCATCTCAGTGTAACCATTATAGGTGACATTTGTGCTTCTCAAACATTGAAGCACCCATTTCACTGCAACACCTGAATCTATCACGTATATGACAACATCATTAGAATGTGAAACATATGGTCTTAACCATTTCATCACATACAATTGACCTCCTACTAAACTTACATGAGACATAACCTTTTCTTATTTATAGACATGACCTATGCTTGAAGAAAAATTATAATGGAAAGCAAGAGGGATAAAAATTGGTTTTACAATGTTTATACTCAACCCCAACCACAACTTACCATTACCATCTTCGTGTACTTCTATGCCCATAATTTTTTTTGCTGCTCCTTGATCCCTCATCTGAATTGTCATGTCCACCTAAGTCATTTTCTTACTGATTTTAGCCATGCTTCGACTTGCATCGAGCATATAATAAACAAATAAAATCAAGTCCATGAATGTACTATAAAATGTATAGTCATTCCTACCCTTTCAAAAATTATGACTCACTATGAAGGATTCAAACATCCTGTATATTTGTTTGGGTACCAATAGGCCATACAATGAATTTTCTAGCATGCAAACAAATTTACCATTGCAATCTTGAATCAACCCTTTTGGTTGTTCCATACATACTATATCTCTGTCAATGATGACCTTGTGAGAAGTAGGATCCCACACACAACATCCCTTTATAACACCATCATAACTTGCAGATATATAAAACAAGCAGGAATTCAGAAACAAAGATTTTAAGTCTGGAAATGATTTAGCACTTACCAGTACCTCAATTATTTCTTGATCTTATGACTTTGATGCTTCTTCCATAAACAAGAAGATACATATGTCATTTCAGATGCTACTTCAATACTCCCTTCCAACTTATAAAGGTTATCAACCTTTTTTTCTTTCATCACTACTAAACTACCTTTCGACAATGTGAGTGCTCCACCTTGACCTATATACTTATATCCATAAGAGTCCAACACTCCCAATGAAATCAAATTTGATTTAAGCTCAGTTACATATCTAACATCTGTTAATTCCCTAACAATACCATCAAACATCCTGATTCTAATACTGCCAACCCCAATAGTTTTACAAGGAATACCATTTCCCATAAACACTACACCCTCATCAACACATTGGTAAGAAATGAACCAATTTCTATGTGATCACATGTGGTGGGAGGCACCTGAATCTAACTGCCATTCTTCTTGATATTGTAAATAACTAGAAATGGATAAAACTTGATCAGTCATACCTTAATTTGTTACAGCCAAATTTTCTTAATTCGTAGAGTTTTCGTGAGATTCCTTTCTTTTCCAACAATCTTTCTTGAGATGTCCTATTTTTCCACAGTACCAACATTTTTCTTTACCCTTTATGTGTCTTGAATTAGATTGATAAAAACTTCTCTCATTCTTCTCTTTAGTTCGACCTATAACCAACATTGCCTCTAAAGCTGAGGTTTCCTGACTAGATTTTCTCCTCATCTCCTCAGCCAACAAAGCTCCCAGAATAGAGTCATAATCTAAAACATTTATTGAGCTAAAGCTAATAGAGGTGACTAGATTATCCCAAAACTCAGGCAACAAACACAATAGTGTAATAGACTTATCTTCATCTTCGAATTTAACTTTCATACTAGTCAATTGAACTATTAGGGTATTGAAGGTATTTAAATGGTCAACAACTTTTGTACCTTCTTTCATCCACAAACTCAACTGTCTCTTCAAGTAGATTCTTCTCGTCAAGGAATTCATCATATATAGACTTTTCAACTTGCTCCATAAGCCTGATGTTGTATCCTCTCCTATGATATTAAACATAACATCATCTGCCAGACATAAATGAATGGTACTAAGAGATTTTTCATCTAGATATTCCCATTCCTTATTCGTCATGGCTGCTGGTTTCTTTGTAAATCCAACATCTTGAGCTTCCAGAGCTCAAAGTTTCTTTTACCACTAAACTTTTCAACTTCACAATTCGAACTCTACATCTTATCCATTAACACAAAATATGCTAATGCCAAAATCACTACTTATAATAAACAAGATCCTTTAAAAATAATGTGGAGGAATAAATGTATAAACCTCAAAAGGTTTAAAAAGAAAAAAGTTTAATAAAAGGTTTAATGTGAGTTTAATATTGAATGCAATATTAAAATGTCAATGTATAAACCTCACCTTTTATTTAAAATAAAAATAAAAAACTTTTTATAAGCATTCACCTTCACGCTTAATTCATGCGAACTTTTTAATGCATACACTCCTCCACCCTTTTGAATTGTTTTAAAACATTTACATCACGAAAAATTCGATCTTTCAACTTTTAATAAAAGTCAACTGTCATACCTTTCATACTTTGATTTATACCGTGCACCTCCTGATACAACTTTGATTTATACCATGCAACTTTGATTTTTAGGGATCCGTCGCACCTCCTGATACAACTGGAGTGCGGTGATATTAAAGGGTATACACATTGTACCTCATAGTTGGATTGCGACGATTTCAGGCTCTCGCACCCTTCGAGGAGGGACTTGTGACAATATAGAAATCGATGCACCTCACACAGATGTTGCTACTCCTCTGAAATTTGATGCCCTCGACACCCTCTCCTCCAACCAGCTCTGATACCACTTGTTAGAATTGCAAATGCTGAAAACACAATTCACATATGATAATAAACAATCACAGAAATAAGAAATGCAGTAAAAAAACTAAATTGAAATTTGAATTGAATTGTCATTGTTATATTAATCACCTTAATCACCCATTTTAATGATGAAAGCACATATTTTCTCAAGCAAGGAAGTTAATGCTTGAAATCACAACCTTTAATTTAGTGTGACTACTAAGAAAATTCGAAGCATACAAAATCTTGACCATTAAAATATCATTTGTGATTAAAATATTATTTGTGATTAAAATACCATTAATTCTGGCCATTTCCAATAAGTGTATGTCTCAGACTTAATTACATAGATTCCTTATTAGAATAAAAAGGCCACGTTGGTCGAGAAAATCATTGATTTGTAATACACATTAACGTTGATGACAACTATCTCTACAAACTGGAAAGGTGACATAAGCCTCTAACTTGAAAAGATAGACCTCCTAGAATTAATGCAACCAAGAGTGATCATGCTATCATACAGATGAAACTTCATTATAAAGAGTAAGTCAATAATTGAATACCTATAAGTTATGAGATGGCGTGCATGATGCAAGCACATGTGAGACTGAGGATCACTACGTTAAAGTCCATTTTCCATCTAAAATATATCATCTTTGAAAGTATTCACAACCATAAATCCCATCAACCAAATGTTATCCCAAGATTATCTTACTGTGATTGCACAACTTGTTGATTGTGTCATTATTTATGCAAGGAGAACATATGGTTTATGATCAACCTATGACTGGTCCAGGATTTACGTCGTCTGCTAGAGAATGTTGGACACCAATACAAACACAACTTCATATCTTATAGGGATTATATTATCAAGGAAATTGCACTTCAAAGAAACCTAAAATTGAGGATGAGTTTAATGAGGGAGATGTAGGATATAGCGAGAAGAATGTTGGTACTTGTGAGAATAGGAATGACATGTTTTTTATGGGATCATTCCAAGCTAGACATGAAGGAAACCATGAAAAGAGAAACATGGTTCTAAGGCATGTAGTTACAGATGCACATGTTCTCAAGAAAAACTACAATTTAGTTAATATAAAGACACATGCTAATGACCAACAAGAAGTTGATGGTACTCAAGATAATTTCTCGTCAACCTTTTTGTTATTTCTTTTTCAAATTCAAGCTGACCTAAGAAATGATACTTTATTAGAGAGAACATGAAATGTTGCAATTGTTAGTAGTAAGAATGACCAACAAGAGAACATTTGGTGACACTGCAATATAGCGAGATTCTCATGGGAATTTTGTTTCAATAAATGACATGGAATGACTTTTCACCCACTTTATAACAAAAAAATCTACACTCTTATGATGTATTCTTCAACAAGAAAAATATTCTCACACATCCAAAATCTACACTCTTATGAGGTTATTCTTCAACAATGAGGTTATTCTTCAACAAGAAAAGTATGCTCACACATTTAAAACATATGAACACACATTTAAAACATATGAACGAGTAATTTTTTTTATTCACCACTTTTGTAGACAAAAACAGAAAAAAATGTGTCAAACAATAATATTTCCAAAAAATGTTCTTTTTAATGAAAAAAATAAAGGTGTTTCAATCAACAACTCTAATTTTTAACTGATTGGAACCACTCATCTGATAATTTAAAAGAAGCAGCAAACAATCAACAGAAGGAGGAAAAAATTTAGAGAGAGGTATGCTAGGATGTAACTTACATTTATCTTTTATCATTCATCCTCTATTAATTATCATTCAAGGATTTGATGAGCTGTTGATAGTAGGTGTTAACCCTCTTTTTGTATTGGACATTTTCAAAGAAAACATTTCTCTACAGGAAGTTCTAGACCCCGGTAACAAAATTCACTAAAGTAGCACCACAACTTCTCTATTTTTGCTTCATATGCTTACCTATTTTATTGTGCTACTCCTATCACTTCTTTGAAACATCCATTTCCAATGCCAAATCTCACTTAATAGAATTTTATTTTTTAATATAAAATCATTATGTTAGTTTTGATTTTATATTTTAAATAAAATAAGTATAATTAAAAATAAAAACACCCACTCATTATCTCACCTCACCCCACTCATTATCTCACCTCACCTACCCATCCACCTCACCATTCCACTCTCATTCTCCACTCTAAGTTTATTCCATTTATCTTAATTACATTATACTTTAACTACCACTTCATTTATAACATAACATAGAAATTCCCATGAGTTTTTGGCATAAGAAAGCTAATGTGCCATTGAATCAAGTGAGGTGCCATTGAATCAAGTGAGGGATAGGAACACTTGTAGCGGCTAATATTGAATTTAAAAATGCATAGATCAAGATTCCTAATCAAACTTATATGCCAAGAGGAATTTAATCGACAACTAGGTGTAGGGAAGAATCATTTTTTTCTTTGTTCCAGAAATTTAGATGAAGGATGATACAAAGGCAATCATTCCAACACTTGAAAAACAAAGTACACAGTGATCTGGAATTATGCAGAGTAAAACTACGTGGGGAAACTCTATCTGTTGGACACGTGTTTTACATAAACTCTGATGATTGACTTTGTGCAAGAGTCGAACCTGAGAGTGAATTACTACCTTCTATGTCTGTGATTTGAACAAAAGCAAAGGTCGAGTATCCTTTTCAAGAGCATGGTACCAATTCAGATTCTTCAAACACATTTGGAGGATCTCAAGCTAGTCAATGAGAGGAGGGCCACTCTTCTGCATGTTCCTGTAGTGATTCTAATAAAGGGATTTCATCAAAATAAAGATAGCACAACATATGTTTCCAATTATTTAATCATGTATGGCAAAGATCTTAGTTTTTATGGAAGAATCATTGGCAATCAAAGGATAGATGGAAAAAGGAGATAGCAGTTTCAGATTTGATTTTAGCAATTTTAATTATTCAAGAAACTTTTTTATCTTCTCCATATTCAAAGGACTAATATTTTCATTCGAAGAACACAACTGGCAATCAACTCTAGTATTTCAAGGCCAAAGATCAGACACCAACAACTTATGACAAATGGCGGTTTTGGGCATCTGTTCCAGATTATAAAGAGATTTGACCACTAGCCCTCAATCCAAGATTTCCAGGAAAAATATCAATCAGCAAAGAGAGGACTAATACCGTGTTAGAATCCATCTTCAACATTCGAGGCCTATTGCAACCATATTTAGTTTTAAAAGATTTTGATTTGACTTGATTCCAACAATTTAGAGGGAGATTTAATTTTTTTTTTTATTATAAAAACAACAAATTGTAATGGTCGTAGGAGAGAGGTGGAGAGGATATATAATACACACCAACGTCGACTACAACTATCTCTACAATCTGGCAAGGTGACAGAAGCCTCCAAGTTGGCAATATAGATCGCCAATCATTAATGTGTCCAAGAGTGATCATGCTATCATATAGATGTAACTGAAATATAAAGAGTAAGTCAATAATTACAGACCTATAAGTTATGATATCTTATGCATGATGCAATAATATGTGAGACTGAGGATCACTACGTTGAAGTCCATTTTCCATGTAAAATATCTCATCTTTGAAAGTATTCACAACCACAAATCCAATCAAACGGATGTTATCCCTTGATGATATGACTGTGACTGCGCAACTTGTTCTTTGTGGCATTCTTCATCCAAGGATAATATATGATTTATGATCAACCTATGGTCTAGGATGTAGGCCGTATGCGAGACAGTGTTGGACACCAATCCAAACACAACTTCATATCTTAGAGATATTGTATTATCATGGCAATTGCACTCCAAAGAAACCTAAAATTAACGATGAGTTTAATGAGGGAGATGCAGGATATAGTGAGAACAATGTTGATCCTTGTGAGAATAGGCATGGCATATTTTTAATGGGATCATGCCAAGCTAGACACTAAGGAAACCATGAAAAGAACAACATGGTTCTAAGGCATGTAGATACAGATGCACATGTGTTGAAGAAAAAGTACAGTTTAGTTAATATAAAGACATGTGCTAATGACCAACAAAAAATTGATGGTACTCGAGAGAATGTATCATCAACCTTGTTGCACTTTCTCTTTCACAGTGAAGCTGACCTAAGTAGTGATACTTTATTAGAGAGAACATGAAATGTTGCAATTGTCAGTAATAAGAATGACCAACAAGAGAAGATTTGGTGACACTGCAATATTGCGAGATTCTCATGGGAATGTTTTTTCAACAAATGACATGGGAATGACTTTTCACCCACTTTATGACAGCAAAATATACAAGGTTATTCTTCAACAAGAAAAATATGCTCACAGATGCCAAATATACACTCTGAAGATATCATTATTCAACAAGAAAAACATTATCACACATTTAAAACATATGAAGGAGTAAATTTTTTTATTTACTATTTTTAGACACAAACATTAAAAAAAAACGTGTCAAACAAGGATATTTCCAACAAATGTTACAACAAACAAACAAAAGGAGGAAAACATTTAGAGAGAGATATGCTAGGATCTAACTTACATTCTTACATTTATTTTTTATCATTCATCCTCCATTCATTTTCATTTAGGGATTTTATGAGTTGTTGATGGCAGGATGCCTTGCAAAGTGCCAAAAGGAGTGAAGCAAAGCTGAGTTTCAATGGTGCCCATGAGGTAACTAGTTTATTTGTTGTGTTCTATATATTAGAAGTATAAAATATTTTAGTACTAATCAGTTTTATGATATGCATATAAAATACTTTTTCGTCACTATCTTTGATTCATTCAAAATTCGGAATAGTTTTCTTCTTTTTCTTTTTGTACTTGGTTATTATATGTATGATGTTGAATTCCATCTAAAATAGTTAAATACAATGTTGGTCTGAATTCTTACAAGGATTCAAAATATTTAAAACATGTATGAGAAGGTATGGAGTTACATTTAACAATAAATATTAAACTATTTTGCACTAGAAATAATTTATTCTTTATGTTTTGTTTTATTAGTTCATTAACTTTGATACAATTTTCAATATAAAAAAAATACCAAAACATGTCAATACTTTTCTTTTCTTTTATCAATTTCAGTGTATTTTATTTATTTACTTTTCTTGGTTTAAGTTTGATCAACTATTTATTGATTACACAGAAAACAAACTATCATTTTTTTTTCTTTATTTAGTTTAACTTTTGTTAACAACAACATTTAAAGAAAAGAAAATAAATTTTCACTTCACTATATATATCTATATATATATATGTTACTCTAAAATAATTTTTGTAAACATTAACTAACTCTTTCATTTACTTTAATTTTTCTTTTAGTTGTTTGACTTTAGCATTAGTACTTTTTTTTCACACAAACTCTTCACTATCTTTTGTTTTAGTTACATTTTATCTATAAAACAAGAAATATAAAAATTACAAAGTTTCAAAAATACATAAAATTAAATAATTAAAATCACACATAGAAATTCATGTTTAGAATTTTATGTTTTAGAGTCTAATGTGTTTTCTTTTCTGGGCTTAAAACCTAGGGTGACATTCTCTCCTCTTATGTTCTAGCCTCACGAGAGGTTGATATGTTGGTATTGAAACATTCGTGTTTAGACACCAACAAACCATTCTTTAACTTGGTGAAAAATCCATACAAAAAAACTTAGGCTCTAGCAACTATGTCAGAGGACTTCAAAACCATCATCAAGTCCCAATTCTACCCTATTATGTATGTAGAGGACCAATGGATCAGATGGATTTACTTCAGGGAGAGGAAGATATACAATGTACAAGAGTACAACACTGAGTTGAGAAACATGGCCATTGTGTTGTGTATCTATTTAAAGAATTCATATGTACTCCTCAAGTATCTTGGGGGTTTACAAAATCATCGACGAAAGAAGCTTATTATCTTCAATCCAAGGACAGTGGATGAGGCATGCATATAGGAACAATACATAGAAAACAGAGGCTAAAATAAGGGGTATCCAAGTGGGTCAAAATATAAATAACATCAAGAAACTTGCAAGGAGGGGGAAAAGAAGTGGAAAATGGGAAAATATAAAAAGAAAAAAAACACTACACATCAATGCAAATATACTAGAAACAATTACAATCATTGCAACATCAATGACCACATTGATGAAAATTGTTGGAAATTGCATCCAGAGATGAACCTAGAGAACTACAAGATTGATAGAAAGAAAAGTAACCTTCTAGCCACATATTTGAGCAATCATCTGGAAAGTAGCTCAGATGTGATCTCAGTATCCTTCATCACTAGGAAGAGAAGGAGATGACCAAACCCTTCCACATCAAAATTTAGATCAAGAATACCAAGGTAGATGTTATGTTTGATTATGTTTCACATGCTAACATAATAGCAGTGCATCTAGTCAAAAAACTCAGATTGGAGGTTGACTATCATCCTACACACTATCCATTAGGTTGGGAAAACAAGGATGTACAGATCAAGGTAGCAAAGTAGTGTAAGATTAAATTTCTTATAAGTGATGATTTTATAAACGAAGCGTGATTAGATGTATTTCCATTGGATGTATGTGCACTAGTGTTTGGATTCCCTACATGTATATGAGGGATGTCATCTTCATGTGGAGAACCAATCAATATTTCCTTATGAAGGAAAGGAAATCCTTCATCATCAATGTGCACAAAGGAAAATAAAAAATTTCACACGTAAGTGTCAATCAAGCTAAGAAATTGATTTGTTCTAGCAAGAAATATGTTTTATTTTTTCTAAGAGAAAAGCAGTCTATTGAAGAGTCATTAAAGGTAAATACATCCCTAAAAGGGTGTACAAAAGAGAAGAAAAATCAATTGGAGAAGTTTCTATAGGCATATAGAGGAGAGTTCCACAATCCTAAAGGGATACCACCTAAGAGGAAAGAGGACCATGAAATCAAATTATTTCCAAACTCCCCCTTGAAAAATATTGGGTTGTGTAGATATTCAGTTATGGAAGAAAATAAAGTAGAGAAGCAGTTGCATCAGTTGTTGGAGCAAGGTGTGATTCAACCAAGCACCTCACCTTCTGGGTTTCCCATCATAATTATACCCAAGAAGGATGAGACTTGGAGAATGTGTATCGATTACATGGCATTGAACAAGATTACACTGAAGAATAGGTACCCTCTGCCCAATATCGATGATTATTTGGCCGAACTATAGAATGTTGTGTAATTCACTAACATGGATTTGAAATCAGGATATCACTAGGTATGAGTGAAAGAGGAATATACTTGGAATACTTCCTTCAAGACAAGGCATGGTTTGTATGAATGGTTTGTTAGGTCATTCAATTTATGCAATGCACCGATTACATTTACGATACTAATGAATGATGTTTTATTCCCTTATCTAGATTCATTTGTTATTGTTTATTTGGGTGATATACTAGTTTATAGTGATACCTTGGAGGATCACATCTCAAATCCTATGCAAGTGTTAGAGACACTAAAGAAGCACCAATTAGTGGCCAATCTCGAGAAATGTGAGTTTACTTAGTAGTCTTTGGTGTATATAGGGTATGTGATAGGTGGAGGAGAGCTCAAGATAGTTCCTGTCAAGATGGGGGCCATCATGAAATGTCCAGTTCCTACAAATTACACAAAGGTTAGTAGATTTTTTGGGGAAGCAAAGTACTTGTGGAAGTTCATAGTTTCATTTTCAGCAGTAGTTGCACCACTCCACACAATAACAGTGAGTGGAAAGAGTTTCTAGTGGGGGAAGAATCAACATAATAGTTTTGATGAGATAAAAATAAATACATATAAAACACCAGTTCTCTCACTACCAAAATTTCAAAATCCCTTTGAAGTGGAGACATATTCAAGTGGGTATGCCATGGGATAAGTTTTGATACGAGGAGGACGGAATATATGTTACCATTATGAAGTATTTCATTGGGCGGTTCTTAGGTACCCTATCGATGACAAGGATCTCTATGCCTTATTACACGATATTAAAAAGTGTAAGCATTATATTTCTTGAAAGGACAACACCATCCACACAAATTACCATCTGCACAAATTACCATCCAATAAATTACAACAAACCATACAATACGAATGGATGAGGTTCTTATAGATATTTCATCTACTCATCAAGTATAAGAAGGGTAGCGCAAACAAGTTCAAAGACATGCTTTCAAAGCCACGCACCTCCAATATTATAGCTTTGGGAACTCTTAAATTCACATAGAGCCTTTTATCCATGCTGCATACTAAGAGGGATACATAGAAGATGGGCACCTTATGGATGTGTTTTAGCTTCTATAGGAACAAATTCATGTATAATAAGGTGATAGAGAGGATCCATGTCATTTCTATAATATTTCACTATACAAGATCAACAAGATTTGTGTCCCTAGAGGTGGATGATTGTAGCTTATTAGAGAGGATAACATTTGCAAGGTTGTAGGACATTTTGGTGTTGGGAAGACAGTTGCCAATTCCCAAAGGTATGTGTACTAGAGAAAAATGAAAGAATATGTAGAATCATATATTAGAGTATGCATACTTTATTGTACCAACAATCCCAGTAACAAGAATAAAAGTGTGTATCATCACTTAGATGTACCCACTCGACCTTGGGAAAGCATTTTCATGGGTTTTTTGCGAGGTTTACAAACCATGCAGAAGGGACATGACTATTTATTAGTGGTAGTTGATAGTATCAACAAAATGTTCATTCTCGTGCCTTGTAAGAATATCATAAAGGGATAGGAATCCACAATATTATTCTTTGAACTAGTTTGGTTACACTTTGGGATACTAAGGAGCATCATATCACATAAGGACACCATATTTATCAGTTGTTTTTGGACTACATTGTGGGATAAGATGGAAACTAAGCTCAAAAGGCGTACAACATTCCAGCCATAGACATATGGGAAGATAGAAGTAGTCAAAAATACTTTGTTTTATCTTTTGAGGGGTTATAATTAGAAGCATCTAAAGACCTAGGATGAAAATTGTATCTACGTACAACAGTTTTATAATAGAGCAGTTCACATTTCTACTAGTAAGTCACCCTTTGGAACTTGTTTTGGATACTCTCCACCTTCACCCTTGTATGTGGTATATGGACATTGAGGAGGACTGATGGAGGACCTCACATGAGATTCATTAAAATAAACAAAAAATTTATTGAGATGAACATGAGTGAGATTGAGAGACATAGAGAGGGTGGTAGAATGAGAGAGAGAGAGGGAGAGAGACACTAAAAAATGTAGAGAGAGAGAGAGGGGAATTATAGGGGGAGGGAGGGACAAAGGGTAAGAGGGATATGAAGAGTGAAAGAGAGAGAGAGGATGGAAGGAGGGGGAGAGAGAGAGATGGGGGGAGGGAGGGATGGAAAGAGAGGGAGGGAGGAAGGAGAGAAATAGATCGAGGGAGAGAGAGAGGGAGAGAGTTGAAGAGGGGGGATATAGAGAGGGAGTGGATGTGAGAGTGTGAGGCATGATGAGACAAGGTCTTGGTCTAGGTCATGGTCTAAGTATAAGTCTAGGTCTAGGTATATGTATTGAAATTCCTTTCTAGGTCTAGGTTAAGGGAATTTATTTCCTTTCCATGCCTTTCCTTGCAATGTAGAAAACTTGCTAGTGTTTGAGAGTGTGAGAGGGAGAAAGAGGAAGACAAAGAGGGGATGTAGAGATTGAGTGTGTTAGAGTGTGGGAGGGAGAGAGATCAAGACATAGAGGGGGGATAGAAAGGGTGTGGGAGAGAGTGTGGGAGAGAAAAAGAGGAAG
>JZKD02S1675377.1:325626-337841 GCA_000966675.3 Picea glauca | reverse complement strand
ATTTCCTATTTGTCAACAACTCTGGCCTATTCAAGTCCTTTATTTATCTCGTCTCTAATATTATTTTATGTATTTCTTATTTGACTCTGCAACTTGGGTATCATTTGATTCTTCTTCTTCAGCCTTGTTTTTGGATTGTCAACTGAGAATAAGTTGGTCATTTCCAAAGCTCCCATAGAGCGTTCTACCGCTGTAGAAAAGTTCTCTTCTCATAGATTTTCTCCATCCATAAGTATTGTTTTCTTTTTTACCATTGCACCCTCTCTCAGGTGCATCTCTTTCTTTACCATGACCTTTCTTTTCTTACTAAAAAATTAATCATTGGGTGGTATTTCTTCAATGGTGATAGGTGTAAGATCGCCTATAAATATTGTTTCTGTGTTAGGGTTCCCCCTGGTGAATTGTAATGGTGTGACAACCTCATTGGGGTTGCCAACCTCTGTATACAATTGTTTGCCAGCTCCATCTGTAGATGATTTATTAGGTGAAGATAGTGATTTATATTCTCCTTTCTTTTTCAATATCTCTAATTGATCGTTGTCCTCGTCGTTAGATAACTCTGTCTCTAGGATATCCTTCTTCTAAATCAATATTTCAGGATTCTTAGGATTTTCTGGGACTTATTGTTTGCTAGAGCTTCTGATTTCTGGATTCTGAGACTCTATTTGTTGTGTAGAAAGAGACGTTGGGTTTTCCCCCTGTAATATTTTTGGAAGACTAGCTCTTTGGTGTTTTTGAAAGTTGTAAAAATCAATATTTTCCTCAAGTGAAAGAGATTGAACACTGCTTAGGACTTCTTGGTAAGAACTCACCCCTCAGAATAATTCATCTAGTGGGGATTCTTCATGTTCATATTTTTTAAGATTGCAACTGGCCATATGTCTACCCACAACCCTCTATGGGTCATGTTTCTTAAATTCTATGCTGACCAGCTTTATTTTTTCTAGGGCCGCAACTTCCACCCTAGAATGGCCAAAATCTAATAAGGAAAATACATCAATTTGTAAGGGAAAATGCAGCCATACTTTTTTCTGCACTGCTTTGATCTCTTTTCTAATCCCACCGAGTACATTTTTCCATGTGACCTCGTGGCGTACCATTTGGTCTGGAAACAATTGTGGTAAAGTGTATGGGGGATCTGAACAACTGAAAACTCGGATGTAAGAGAAATTCTCTTCAATATACTAGTCTTCTACATTATTTAGGTTATCCATGACTGTGTCTAAAATTATAGGAGGTGGGTGACCGAATATAACAATGTGCATCAGTACTGCTACCAAATTACAAATTTCATAGAAGAAGTCCTTTGCCTTGTCCTCCCAGAGTTTTGAATGATAATCATGAATTGTATCTGCACTATCTAGAGTCCATATCCAACCCATCAGTGGGAAGGGCATCATGAAACAAATAACGTCCATCATATAAGATGACATAAAAAATGAAGCTGGTAGTCCCTTGGTCTTCTTTTCCTGATACTCTATAACCCTTTTCGCCAGATTATCTGACAATATTTTCACCCAATCAAAATAATAACCTTCTTCTACAGTATATATAATGGGTACCCATTCTTCAAATAAATGGGTTGTGTTCTCCTATCCATAAAGTTTACATAACATCATGCATATATACATGAACTGTGGTTCTAATGGTGAGATTGAATATATACCGTTAGAATCGACTCTGAACTTTGGTGGGTGTGAACACCATTCCTTGATCAGATCGAAAAGGCTCTTTCTATATTGATCACATTCTTTCTTATTAAAATCTGCTAGAAAACTAGCATTGTAGATGAAGTTTGATGTTGCAGGCAATTTATACATCACTTGTATGTGTTCTGACCAAAATGACCCAATAACTACTTTCTAAGAGTTGAATATAGTCCTAGTTGGAACATCCACATGATCCACTACCCATTTGATCATGTCACGGTAGGGTAAGAGACTCGGGCTTGTTGCTACTTTGTGCAACTCTGCTTGAGCGACGATCTTATATTTGGTAGACACGTTATCTTTTTTGTTCTCGCTGGAATCATCTGGGCAATTTATCACTTCGTATTGTATAGTGTTGAATACGTGCGTCCAGTTATTAAATGTGTTTATAATTCTGGGTGAAGTATCAGAAATAACGTCTGTGTTCTGGCCAAAACTTTCGCCAGTCGCTTTAGGCGCTTTCCATGGAGCCATGATATCAAATTTCAGAGCTCTATCGCCTGTTACAGAGGATGAAGATGTAGAAAACTAGTTATTTCACTTAGTGAGCTCTATGAAAATAAGAAAGTAATTCGAAACAAAAAAATCTTCCTTACCTTTAAGCGCATAAACCATGCATATACCTTGCTGACAACGCGTTTAATTTTTCTTTAATAACAAGATTTGGGTATTAAAAACATATCTTATTTGAAATCATTTCCCTAAATCCGATATTAATGTCATTAAAGGTTGATACCTCAGGAGAAGTGCATAATTTGAATGCATATGAGTTGTTATTAAGTGATAGATTAATTATATTATAATTTTGGTTTAGAACACTAATTCATCATACTTAGCATTGAATCAATTTTCATCTTTTCAGATCTCGAGGATCTTATGAACAGTTTGAATTAAGACTTACAAAACACGAAATTGTGAAAGGATTAATTAGACGATAATCATTTGTTTTAATCTCTTAATTAATCACAATTAGAAATTAAACCTTAACGTTTCGTGAATTTAAGTATCGGGACTTTAATAGCACTCAATGCAAGAAATCCTGAATCGCGAAATCACGATGAGATTTATTAACTGCTAAATAGATTTTAACTCATGATTAGACATGATTAGACTGTAACTTTTCGGGGTTTGGGGTATTGTGACCTTGATGTTTGTAGCATGTGAGAACTCCTGAATCGCGAAATCATGATGGGATTTATTAACTGCTAATATTTCTTTATCTTTAATAAACATGACATAGCTTTTAAACCTTTCGTGAATTCAGGGATCGGGTCTTTGAGAATGCTCAATGTTGAACCTTTGTGTTTCGTGAAATCCCAACTCCCGAAATTTTGAAAGAAAGTCTTGATATACTTTGATTCGTTGATAAAAAAGGCAGCTCCATAATTTTTTTAGATAAAATAAAACTTCTTTTAGTCTCAAGTTTGGAAAAAGATATATTTTTCAACATAGGCTCCATATAGGGATCTCGTCTCCCTGCATGACGAGAAGAACATGTAGACCAAGTGCCTTTATTGGGTAATTGGAGTCATTATTGCAATTCTATGAATCACATCTTGGATAAAGCACAAAACAAGACTTTAATATTTCATCCTCAACTTTCAAAACTCTCAAAACTAAAACATTTGGTGACTTCGAGTTAGGCTTATAATAGTTTTCTTTTCCTAAAACTAACCTCATATTTGTATAATATAATCAAAACAAACTTAATCATTCTACCGGGTTTTATTTGATTTTGTTTGCATCAAGGTGAAGAAATTCTATATTTTAAAGTTAGGGAATCCATTAATCTTAAAATGTATATCTAGCCGAAAAGAGAAATAGTTGTCAAAGCATCTTGTATTTCATGTATTGCAGCCTATCAGATATGTAGACATTGCTTCACTACCAACGAGCCTGTTCAGTACCCCGGTGAAGTTATCAGATTTCCCACATTGAATTTCCTTTCACCACTTCAATTAATTATTTTATCATTTAAATGTTGAGATGAGGGAAATCATATATTGAATTTCCTTTCTTCATCTCTTTTGGACTAGATGGGGGAAATCATTTAATGAATTTCCTTTCACCATCTACCGTGTTTCAAAATATGAAGTGGGGGAAATTAATCGACATGTGATATACCTGGGAAAATATATGTTTATAATTTAACAGCAAAGGTGTGTCAACTCACTTTAATTTGTCTAGGCTAATCCTCCCTTGACCTTCAAACATCTTTGACTTCAGGGAAATTCTCAAGGGGAGTTCTTATTACATTTTCAGGGACCTTCCTTGAGCAAAACCAATCATTTTAATCATGTTAGAATGACTAAAAGAATTAGGATTATCCTATACATACTTCTGGTTCAGCTAAAGTGAGAGGAACAATACAATCTCTACCTATTCTTGTTTTGAAGGTTAGTTTATGAGTTTCCAAAGTTAAGGTGAAACCTTTCTCCTTTATGAAGCTTATGTGAAGACATCAAGGCTGAGTGAATTTTTTTTTTGAAAATAAACAAGGGAAAAGAAAGAGGCTTCAAATATTCTATTGTAGGTACAATCACTCTTTACTAAGCTTCTTACTCAACTCTTGGAACTTTTCATTTAATTCTTTTTATTGCTTATTTTTTGTATATATATATATATATATATATATATTAGAGAGAAATTTTTTAAACTTAAAAGTTGTTTTTCATTTCTCTGATTAAAATTTTTGTGATGATATTATTGACCATGAGATTACTGTCTTATTCATTTACATCTACTAGGACATTTTAACCTCAGTTTTATTTTTATTTTTTTTAAGACAAAAATTCATACCTTAGTAGTTGTATATACTTCCAGCCAAACAGACTGTTAACTTATTACCTTTTTTAGGAGACATTTAATGTGAGTATCCATGCATGTCACCTTTCTGACATTTCTAGTCTCTTGGTTTGTTAGCAAGTCTTCTGTAATAAGATAATCATGATAGCTGTCAGAATCTCTAGTAAATTAGAAACCATCTTATTTTAATTTTTTACCTATTTTGTATATATTTTTTATTTTTGTTTTAAACCGACATTTTATATTTACAGTAAAAATAAAGACTTACCAAAATAAAGGTAACGATAAACAAGATGGTATGTACAACGAGAGTTCAGAAACATATTACTGCATGAAATGCTTAAGGTACTGCCTGTTGATAGGGGCAACAAGAATCTTTTCGTCGAGGTTTTATAATAAAAATGGCAATAATCTTTTCGTCGAGGTTTTATAATAAAAATGCATTCTTTCCCTCAGAGGCTGCAATTTTGTATGGTCCGCACCATATCTGATCAAACATACCATGTTTCTTAGCATCCTATTTTCTGGCTTCCAATTTTAGAACCAAATCACTAGGGAGAAATTGTCTATCTTTAGATTTTCGGTCAAATAAGGCTTTCATATTATCTTGATACTTCTGTAGCTTTTCATCTACTTCTGCCCTATTTTGTTGAACTTTAATTAGCCGATTTATCCTCCTGGTAATGTCATTTTGTTCTTCTTTTGAGTCTTTCTAGAGTTTCATTACTGGCAGCGCTAGATTTATTGGTAAAATGACATCAGTACCATATAGCATTTGAAATGGAGACATTCCAATTAATCGTTTTGTGCCTATCATATTAGTTCATAAAGCATACTTTAAATGCACATGCCATGCTTTCTTATTTTCGGTCAGTACTTTCTTAATTATTGTGATCATTCTTTTGTTAGATGACTCAGATAATCCATTATCCTATGCATAGTAGGTCATGGAGTGTCCTAGCACATTATTATATTTTTGGAAAAATATTATCATGGCCATAGACTTGAAGGCGTGAGAGTTATCAGTAAATATTTTTCGAGGGCAGCCAAATCTTGATAGAATATTCTCCTCCAAAAAACTCATCACTACTGCGTCAGTTGCATTTCGCATAGGAATGACTTCCACCCATTTAGTGAAATAGTGAGTTGCAGTCAGAATCCATTTGTGTTGAGCACTCGAGTGTGGGTGGATTTCTCCAATAAAATCAAGACCCCATTGCTAAAATGGATCTTCAGTTTTAACCAGCACTAAAGGTAATGTCGGGACTTTCTGCTTGCCTATAAACAACTGACAAGGATTACAAGTTTGGACTTTAGTGTTTACATTAGTGAATAATTTCGGCCTGTAAACATTGATTCTCTAGAAATCTTTGGGGACATCGAAATTTTTATAGAATGGTTAAGGGGAAAACTACAGGTCATTTCTCTTCTAAGCTAGAAGGAAAGAGTCAGAGAGTTGCAAACTACTTTCAGGATGATCAACTTCAAACATACCTATTGTGAGCAGAAGAAGGAAACTGATTTTCTTTCAAAGACTTCTCTCCATAAACAAGTTGGTTTAATCACTTACAATCACTTGCTAGACAGGCATGAGCCACCCCCACATTTTCTAAATATTTATTAATACTTACATTTTATTTGTATCTAGTGGTCTATCCTTACAGAGAAAAGCTTATTAGTAATGTTTCTATTTTGAGGAAAAAAAAGGTTCAACTTTAAGAAAGTCATAACACTCGAGTTTTCTCTTTTTTGTTTCCCCTTGGATCACTCAAACTTCTAACTTGTGTACTATTATTTTGATATTTCACACTTTTAAAGGTGAAAAGAACAATGCAGGCACTAGATAGATTTGGTAGGTTTTTGGCTTTTGTAATCTTGCTATGAGAAGCAAATTATATTTTAATATAATTGATAAATTTTTTTGTTGGAAAAAGGTTATTTTTAAGTTCTTAACATGAATTTGACACCTATCATTTAAAAATATATTATTAACAAAAAAATGAAATGGGCCATAAATAAAATATCCTAATGTACACGTTTAGTAAAATTATTTCAATGTCAATTTTATTTATACAACAATTCAAAGTAAAAAATTCTTACGGTTAAAACATTTTAATGGCATGATTCTTAGTGGTATGAAGGATATATGTAATTCCTAACATGTTGAACATGGATTTGCCACACACAGACACGTACATAAGAACCATGCTAAATATATCTTAACTCTAGATCTATCATTAGTGAAGAGGGAATTTCTTAAAGATAAAAACTTTTTTAGATTGAAAAAAAATGAAAATAAGGTTTACACCTCAAGGGATTTCATCCCTTTATCACTTATTGGGATCAAATGTCATAATTGTTATTCAAAGTTATGGCCTAAATAAATTCATATTAAACATCGTTTATATTTTTATTGAAATTCATGGCTTCTTTGTTGGTAGTGAAATCCATGGCCTTCAATTTCATGGTTAAATTTTTTATGACACCAATGTCAAGTTAAATATTTTAATGCCAATTATACATAGTTAAAATTTGGTACTATCGTTTGAATTGGTTTGGTTCAAGTCATGGTTTGAGTTTATTGATATTGAAAGTTATAGAGTAGAAGTCATGGCTTGAGTTTGTTGGTAGTGAAAACCATGACCTTCAATATTATTAACAAAAACAACAAAAGCAAGTAATGTGTTAATACTAACCAACCCAACAAACTTTAAGCATCTATAATTTGGTATTGAAATCCTTGGCTCCAACAAACTTTACGTATCTATAATTTGGTATTGAAATCCTTGGCTTGACATTTCAGGCCATCCAAAATTTTTGTTTGTATGAATTGATTTTATTGATATTAAAAATCATAGATTGAAAATCATTGATTGAGTTTGAGTTTGATTATACTTAAAAGTCATATCTTGAAAATCATTGATTGGATTTGAATTTGTTGGTATTGAAAGGCATGACCTATAATTTGGTATTGAAATCCTTGGCTTGACATTTTATGGCATCCAAATTTTTTGTTTGTGTGAATTGATTTTATTGATATTAAGAGTCATAGCTTGAAAATCATTGATTGAGTTTCAATTTGTTGGTACTTAAAAGTCATATCTTGAAAATCATTGATTGGCTTTGAGTCAGTTGGTATTGAAAGACATGACCTATAATTTGATATTAAAATCCTTGGCTTAACATTTCAGGCCATCCAAAAATTTTGTTTGTATGAATTGATTTTATTGATATTACAAGTCATAGCTTGAAAATCACTGATTCAATTTGAGTTTATTGATACTTAAAAGTCATATCTTGAAAATCATTGATTGGCTTTGAGTTTGATATTAAAATCCTTGACTTGACATTTAAGGCCATCCAAAAATTTTGTTTGTATGAATTGATTTTATTGATATTAAAAGTCATAGCTTGAAAATCATTGATTGAATTTGAGTTTATTGATACTTAAAAGTCATATCTTGAAAATCATTGATTGACTTTGAGTTTGTTGCTATTGAAAGGCATGACGTTCAAATATCAACATAATTAAGTCATTTATTAATATCAACAAACTTTAAAGTTGTATAATTTGTTATGAAGTCTTAAATTGTCATTAATACTATCGAAAATTTATTTATATATTTAGATTAAAAGTTATGAATTGACAAGCCATTAATTTTAGTATTAACAAACTTAACTCAGATAGGATTTAAGTAAAATTTAATAATATTGATACATATCCATATATATCGGTTTGGATTTAAATGTACAAATCCATACATCATAAAATCGGATTGGATTTAAGTAAAGTTTACTAATATTGATACAAATCCATCCATAACTAAGGAAGCAAGGAACTAAATCCACGATTTTAATGATATTGAAAGCCATGGCTTGACTTTGATGGCAGACAAATTCAAGCCATTGCTTTTACTACCAACGATGTTTCAATTTATTCGAACTATACTACTAACGTTTAAACATGGTTTTCAAAATTAAGAGAGTGAAAATACTACCAATAAGGTTTCAATTTATTCCAGCGATCTTATTAACTTTAAGACATGGTTTTCAATATTGATAAATTTTCAATTAAGTAAACTTTGTGTATGGATAAAATGCACACAGCATCATGACGAAAGTGAAAATATCACAGATATAGGGAATTTATATTATGATTATAATTTTAAATTTTATACGAATCGGTGTTTTTTTTTGGGAAATGGACTGCTAGATGATAGGTTTTTAACTTTTTTATGACAATGACGACGTCATAATGTGTGGGCCAGGATTTAACGAACTAAAAAGATTTCGGGAATATTTTCGTGTAAAGGAAGGCTGTGATTTCAACATTTAGTAAATAAGAAGTTAGGGGTGAAGAAGTGCTTCAACATTACTCCATGTGGATGTGCTAGTATTACTCCTTATTATAAATATTATTTTTATTAATGTGTGGCAATGTCGTAGCCGTAGCAATAAGACTCACGTATTTTTGTTACAATCTGGTGTATCTGGTGTCTGGTGATAGTGAGGGTGAACTGGAGTCTTCTTCATTTAAGGCCCCTGGTAAGCACCCTTTGTATATATGTTAGAGCAATCGGCCTGCTTCTACATTTATCTTTATTAGAGTAAGTTGGTTTAATGAAACATGATATATGTTAATGACCATGGTAATAATTAGTTTTGTATGTTATTGACCTTGGAATTTGGATATAGAAATTGGTTTTAATTAGTTTTCCAATCCAGCAACCGGTCTATTCATCCAAGTTAATGCTCCTCTTGAAATATAAAATTCTATGTATCTTCCCGGTCTATTCATCCAAGTTAATGCTCCTCTTGAAATATAAAATTCTATGTATCTTCTGTCTATCCTCTTGAAACTTTCGCATTCCACTTCTATATACAGTTAGGTACAAGATGTATATGAATTATGGCTGTCGAATTTCTGTGGTTGTGGGTTTTTACTTGATGTGCAATGTTATCTGATTTATGTACCAGATATTTTCTGGTCATTTTTTACTAGGTAAAATTGTCAATTGATGAGATGGCCATTACGATTCTCTCCTATTAGGTCTAGAAGTACAAAGGTTTAGGGCTGTAGTTGACGTCACATTCGCAGACTACTTGCATCTCTTCGTTGTTTATTTATCTTTTTGAAACTTAGAGAGAACACTAAAGACGTTCCCACTAGGATTCAAATTTTTGGTTACAAAAGTATGGTTACACTTTACATGGGAACAATGATCAAATTTGAAGGGCACGGCTTAATTTCAGTGAGAATGGTATATATCCATATTGTACTTCCATGATGACAAGTTAAAAAAAAAATTATATTTCAATTGGCAAAAATAAGTTAAGTACACACTTTATAAAAAAATGTTTTAGCTAAATTATTACCATTCCAATCAATAATTTAGTTAACCCAATTCTTAAATTGCAAAGAAAAGAAAGAAAAAAAAAAAGAATTGAACTCATTGTGGGAGACGTGAAAAGGGAGAAGAGAACAAGTATGCTAGAACTTTGTTGAAAATTTGCACAATACATTCTATTATCCTTCTTAGCAAACCTTAAAAACCTCGCAAACACTGTAATTTTTGGATGGATTACAAAACGGTTATTGAGTAAAACAGTCTACATTGTCCATGGAAGGTATATTTTTTCCTCTATTTTATTTTTGGTGTTAGTTTTGTAATCACTGAAATTATATCCTTTCAACCAAAGATTAACATAGATTACACAAAGGAATTTCTCAACATTTCAACCAAATATTAACATAGATTACACAAATCACAGTGTATTTTTCCTATTTCAAAATTGAAACAATAAAAAAATGCAAACCCGGATGCTTCCCTTGCTTCCAGTGGGGCTTGAATGCTCTTCTGGACCTCTTGGATGTTGGTTCCTCTTTAGGAAGTTGTGCAATATCTGATTCATGGCCTTCAAATGGATGATCATATACTTCATTTTTAGAGTTGCATGGTTGATTTGAGCATTGAGGAATATCAAATGCATCAACTATTGAACATTGTTTTAAATACCCAGAGGTGACATTTTTCAATAATTTATACCTATACGCACACAAAAAAACAAAGGGAATATAAAAATACAAATTAAATGGGAATAAAATCATGTGTGTGTCTCTTTACAATGAGTAACATTAATCAAAACCTGTTTTTCTTTAGCTGTCAAAATTGACCCACCAAAACTCAATACTACAATTGAAACTACATGTATCATATTTTCAGCAAATAAAAAATCTGCACAATTCAGATTTTCAGTAGCAATGATTCTTGTCTCTTAAAGGATTCTTCATACAACAGTATCTTGGGAGCCATGTATATATAGATAGCTATATTTATCTTCTATATTCTATTTTTATTTGACATATGTCTGTTAATTATGTTATAATTGTAATTTTTTAGTAACATAATGGCTTATTGGTGTGGATTTTGAAATGTTTATAATGTCAATAAGTAGTCTAGGAGTTTTGTGAAACAAATATCTTGGTGTCCCTTTCTGTGAAGATCTTGTTGTCCCTTCTTTTGAAGATCTTGTTGTCCCTTTTTGTGAAGATCTTGCTGTCTCTTCTTTTGAAGATCTTGTTGTCCTTTTTTGTGGAGATCTTGCTATCCCTTCTTTTGAAGATCTTGTTGTCCCTTTTTGTGGAGATCTTGTTGTTCCTTCTTTTGAAGATCTTGCTGTCCCTTTTTTTGGAGATCTTGTTGTCCCTTCTTTTGAAGATCTTGTTGTCCCTTTTTTTGGAGTTCTTGTTGTCTCTTCTTTTGAATATCTTGTTGTCCCTTTTTTTGAAGATATTGTTGTCTATTTTTGTGGAGATCTTGTTGTCCCTTCTTTTGAAGATCTTGTTGTCCCTTTTTGTGGACATATTGATGTCCCTTCTTTTGAAGATCTTGCAGTCCCTTTTTGTGGAGATCTTGCTATCCCTTTTGTGGTTTTCTTGTTGTCCCTTCTTGTGGGGTACCTGCTATTTTTTTCTCAGCTATGGTCAATACTTTGTTTTCCCTTCTTGTGAGGTACTTCTTGGAGTTGTCTTGTGATGGTCTATACCTTAGAAAAATTGTCCTTAAGTCCATATCACATAGATGAAACCCTAGAGGTTTGATCCATGAACCTATAACTATTTATGAGAATATTTTAAAGGTTTACATTCACACATGTGATAGGTACATGTTTCATAGATCAGGAGGTAAGATTGAGGTTTGTCTTTTCAATCAAAAAAATTGTTTATACTCAGAATCTATTTTAGATCTGTCTATTTCTTTTCTCATATATGTTGATCTAGTGAACAAAAAATTAAAAGGAAATTATTGTTTCTATTTTTTCCCTAATTCTAACAATAGTTGTTTGGAGTTAAGTATACATCTAATTCTAGATTTTATCTCAATCCATAGGGAAATGGAAAGTCCATCCAAGAAAGTTACATGGGGTGAGGAAAAAGTTTCTATTACAAGGGGAAAATAGAAGGAGGTGGGGAGGGAGAGAGAAAGAGGGGAAGATAGAAAGTGAGAGTGAGACTAAAAACTATGAGAGAAATAAAGAGGTGGTATATGTAGGAGAGAAAGAGAGAATAGATAGTGGGATGGAGGGGAAGAGAGAGATGAAGGCGGAGGGTAAGGAGAGAATATATGAGTGTGAGATAAGGGGGAAGTAAGAAAGATAGTGGGGTTGGACAGGGAGAGTTGAAGTGTGTGAGAGGGAGGG
>JZKD02S1675377.1:215730-236713 GCA_000966675.3 Picea glauca | reverse complement strand
GTTTTTAGGTTTTTTGTTTTCTATTTTAGATTATACGAGAAAAATTCCCAAATTTAAATTAATAATATAACAATTTTAGAGGTCATTTCTCGTATCTGAGTTAAATTGAAAATAATGTATGTGATGAAATAAAACATAAAGTTGTTTAAACAAGGTGAGGCATCAATCATGGAAGAATCTCACTTTGTAATAGAAGAAGAAATTAGACAAGAAACCTTTAATGAAGCATAAAATAAGGCGACCTATATAATTCACATGTCTTGTATCTGTTGATAGCAAACATAGAAGAAAATCTGCAAACAATCAGAGGACTAAATAACAAATAACCACAATAGATGTTGTAATAAGGTATAGTTAAACATTCATGAAAGATATATAAGAAATGATGATGAATATGAAGAAACATAAGAACACATAACTCAAACTTGATGGAATATGGAGTCTTCGGTTTGCATTTGTCTTAATTTTGGTAAAGGAGAAATTTCTCTGCTACAATCGGCCAGGAAAAAACCTTGTTTCAGTCTTTTGAAATTGTATTTATAAAAAAGGTTACCAACCCTAGACAGTTGGCATTCTCCTGACTCCTAGGTGCTAATGGTTACAGAATACAAACATTGAACCATTTCTTTTGGTTACTTTTTATCTCCCTGTCACTCAAACAAAATGAGCATCCATATGTTACTTCATTGTTTCTTTGAATTATTTCCTTTGCCTGGTCTGAGACACTCGATGAACCTGCTTATAAACTGCCCTAATCTTCTTGAAGGCTCTGACACATCCTTTGCAGCTTCCTCTGAATTTTTGACAACCTGTCTTCGATTCTTCTACTTCAAGTTTTATCGATTGTAACTGTAAATGTGGCTTCACCGACCATTTATCCATTTGGGCAATGTCTAGCTTCTTTAACTGTGAAATTTGAACCTGAGCTTCATTTAAGTTCTCTTTGATGTTCAGTTGATGATTTATAACAATGATCTATCCTAGTAGTCCAGAACAATTGTCTTTTCCAATGCCTAGTAATTTTTTATCTAGTAGATAGAAAGTCTCTTCACAATCCTCCTTTATTTCTTTGGCCAATCTTCTACTCTCTGCTATATTGGCCTCCCACGTCTTTAATAGTATGTCTCCTCTAATTTTCTCTTCAACAGTCAATCTAATATTTTTGGGGGTTGCAGATATTTCTTCCTTAGAAGATGACATGACTGCTTTTTGGAAAGTGATACGGGTTGCAGTAGCCTATTTTTCTCTGAGAACAATTTGAACTAATGATTGTTTATTTCTTGAAAATAATCTTGGATGATTCCTACTTTAGGAAGAAAAATTTGTAGTGTTGTTGCCAGTTTCTATTGCACTTCTAGTGTCTGAGCTTGAAACATTGTTATACTTACAACCTGGCCTTTAGTGGAGCTCAATTTATCTTGCAGTTTCCTTGCTAATTGTTCTTGCTGGATGACCTGCCCTTAACTCACTTGCATCTTCTTGTTCATATCATATAAACTAGACTTCAACAATTGGATTTCCTATTTGTCAACAACTCTGGCCTATTCAAGTCCTTTATTTATCTCGTCTCTAATATTATTTTATGTATTTCTTATTTGACTCTGCAACTTGGGTATCATTTGATTCTTCTGCTTCAGCCTTGTTTTTGGATTGTCAACTGAGAATAAGTTGGTCATTTCCAAAGCTCCCATAGAGCCTTCTACCCCTGTAGAAAATTCCTCTTCTCATAGATTTTCTCCATCCATAAGTATTGTTTTCTTTTTTACCATTGCACCCTCTCTCAGGTGCATCTCTTTCTTTACCATGACCTTTCTTTTCTTACTGAAAAAGTAATCAGTGGGTGGTATTTCTTCAATGGTGATAGGTGTAAGCTCCCCTATAAATATTGTTTCTGTGTTAGGGTTCCCCCTGGTGCATTGTAATGGTGTGACATCTCATTGGGGTTGCCAACCTCTGTATACAATTGTTTGTCAGCTCCATCTATAGATGATTTATTAGGTGAAGATAGTGATTTATCTTCTCCTTTATTTTTCAATATCTCTAATTGATCTTTGTCCTCGTCATCAGATAACTCTGTCTCTAGGATATCCTTCTTCTAAATCAATATTTTAGGATTCTCAGGATTTTCTGGGACTTCTTGTTTGCTAGAGATTTCAATTTCTGGATTCTGAGACTCTATTTGTTGTGTAGAAAGAGACGGTGGGTATTCCCCCTATAATATTTTTGGAAGACTAGCTCTTCGGTGTTTTTGGAAGTTGTAAAAATCAATATTTTCCTTAGGTGAAAGAGATTGAACATTGCTTAGGACTTCTTGGTAAGAAATCACCCCTCAGAATAATTCATCTAGTGGGGATTCTTCATATTCAAATTTTTTAAGATTGCAACTGGCCATATGTCTACCCACAACCCTCTATGGGTCATGTTTCTTAAATTCTATGCTAACCAGATTTATTTCTTCTAGGGCCGCAACTTCCACCCTGGAATGGCCAAAATCTAATTAAGAAAATACATCAATTTGTAAGGGAAAATGCAGCCATACCTTTTTCTGCACCGCTTTGATCTCTTTTATAATCCCACCGAGTACATTTTTCCATGTGACCTCGTGGCGTACCAGTTGGTCTGGAAAAAATTGTGGTAAAGTGTATGGGGGATCTGAACAACTGAAAACTCGGATGTAAGAGAAATTCTCTTCAATATACTAGTATGCTACATTATTCAGGTTATCCATGACTGTGTCTAAAATTATAGGAGGTGGCTGACCGAATATAAAAATGTGCATCAGTACTGCTATCAAATTACAGATTTCATAGAAGAAGTCCTTTGCCTTGTCCTCCCAGAATTTTGAATGATAATCATGAATTGTATCTGTGCTATCTAGAGTCCATCTCCAACCGATCAGTGGGAAGGGCATCATGAAACAAATGACGTCCATCATATAAGATAACATAAAAAATGAAGTTGGTAGTCCCTTGGCCTTCTTTTCCTGATACTCTATAACCCTTTTGGCCAGATTATCCAACAATATTTTCACCCAATCAAAATAATAACCTTCTGCTACAGTATGTATAATGGGTACCCATTCTTCAAATAAATGGGTTGTGTTCTCCTTTCCAAAAAGTCTACATAACATCATGCATATATACATGAATGGTGGTTCTAATGGTGAGATTGAATATATACCGTTAGAATCGACTCTGAACTTTGGTGGATGTGAACACCATTCCTTGATCAGATCGGAAAGGCTCTTTCTATATTGCTCGCATTCTTTCTTATTAAAATTTGCTAGAAAACTAGCATTGTAGACGAAGTTTGATGTTGCAGGCAATTTATACATCACCTGTATGTGTTCTGACCAGAAAGACCCAATAACTACTTTCTGAGAGTTGAATATAGTCCTAGTTGGAACATCCACATGATCTAGTGCCCATTTGATCATGTCACAGTAGGGTAAGAGACTCGGCCTTGTTGCTACTTTGTGCAACTCTGCTTGAGCGACGATCTTATATTTGGTAGACAAGTTATCTTTTTCGTTCTCGCTGGAATCATCTGGGCAATTTATCACTTCGTATTGTATAGTGTTGAATACATGCATCCAGTTCTTAACTGTGTTTATAATTTTGGGTGAAGTATCAGAAATAACGTCTGTGTTTTGGCCAAAACTTTCGCCAGTCACTTTGGGTGCTTTCCATGGATCCATGATATCAAATTTCAGAGTTCTATCGCCTGTTACAGAGGATGAAGATGTAGAAAACTAGTTATTTCACTTCGCGAGCTCTATGAAAATAAGAAAGTAATTTGAAACAAAAAAATCTTCCTTACCGTGAAGCGCATAAACCATGCATATACCTTGCTGACAACGCATTTAATTTTTATTTAATAACAAGATTTGGGTATTAAAAACATATCTTATTTGAAATCGTTTCCCTAAATCCGATATTAATGTCATTAAAGGTCGATACCTTGGGAGAAGCGCATAATTTGAATGCATATGAGCTGTTATCAAGTGATAGATTAATTAGATTATAATTCTAGTTTAGAACACTAATTCATCATACTTAGCATTGAATCAATTTTCATATTTTCAGATCTCAGGGATCTTATGAAGAGTTTGAATTAAGACTTACGAAACACAAAATTGTGAAAGGATTAATTAGATGATAATCATTTGTTTTAATATCTTAATTAATCACAATTAGAAATTAAACCTTAACGTTTCATGAATTTAAGTATCAGGACTTTAATAGCACTCAATGCAAGAAATCCTGAATCGCAAAATTGTGATGAGATTTATTAACTGCTAAACAAATTTTAACTCATAATTAGACGTGATTAGACTGTAAGTTTTCGAGGTTTGGGGTATTGTGACCTTGATGTTTGTAGCGTGTGAGAACTCCTGAATCATGAAATCATGATGGGATTTATTAACTGCTAATATTTCTTTATCTTTAATAAACATGACTTAGCTTTTAAACCTTTCGTGAATTCAGGGATCGGGTGTTTGAGAATGCTCAATGTTGAACCTTTGTGTTTCGTGAAATCCCAACTCCCAAAATTTTGAAAGAAAGTCTTCATATACTTTGATTCGTTGATAAAAAAGGCAGCTCCATAATTTTTTTAGATAAAATAACACTTCTTTTAGTCTCAACTTTGGAAAAAGATATATTTTTCAACATAGGCTCCATATAAGGATCTCGTCTCCCTGCATGACGAGAAGAACATGTAGACCAAGTGCCTTTATTGGGTAATTGGAGTCATTATTGCAATTCTATGGATCACATCTTGGAGAAAGCACAAAACAAGACTTTAAGATTTCATCCTCAACTTTCAAAACTCTCAAAACTAAAACATTTGGTGACTCTGAGTTAGGCTTATAATAGTTTTATTTTCCTAAAAATGACCTCATATTTGTATAATATAATCAAAACAACCTTAATCATTCTACCGGGTTTTATTTGATTTTGTTCGCATCAAGGTGAATAAATTCTATTTTTTTTAAGTTAGGGAATCCATTAATCTTAAAATGTATATCTAGCCGAAAAGAGAAATAGTTGCCAGAGCATCTTGTATTTCATTTATTGCAGCCTATCAGATATGTAGACATTGCTTCACTGCCAATGAGCCTGTTCAGTACCCCGGTGAAGTTATCAGATTTCCCACATTGAATTTCCTTTCACCACTTCAATTAGTTATTTTATCATTTAAATGTTGAGATGAGGGAAATCATATATTGAATTTCTTTTCTTCATCTCTTTTGGACTAGATGGGGGAAATCATTTAATGCATTTCCTTTCACCATCTGTCATGTTTCAATATATGAAGTGGGGGAAATTAATCGATATGTCATATACCTAGGAAAATATATGTTTATAATTTAACAACAGAAGTCTATCAACTCACTTTAATTTGTCTAGGCTAATCCTCCCTTGACCTTCAAACATCTTTGCCTTCAGGAAAATTCTCAAGGGGAGTTCTTATTACATTTTTAGGGACCTTCCTTGAGCGAAACCAATCATTTTAATCATGTTAGAATGACTAAGAGAATTAGGATTATCCTAGACATACTTATGGTTCAGCTAAAGTTAGAGGAACAATACAATCTCTACCTATTCTTGTTTTGAAGGTTAGTTTATGAGTTTCCAAAGTTAAGGTGAAACCTTTCTCCTCTATGAAGCTTATGTGAAGACATCAAGGCTGAGTGAAATTTTTTTTTGAAAATAAACAGGGAAAAGAAAGAGGCTTCAAATATTCTGTTGTAGGTACAATCACTCTTTACTAAGCTTCTTACTCAACTCTTGGAACTTTTCATTTAATTCTTTTTATTTCTTATTTTTCGTGTATATATATATATATATATATATATATATATATATATATATATATATATATATATATATATATATATTAGAAAGAAATTTTTGAAACTTAAAAGTTGTTTTTCATTTCTCTGATTAAAATTTTTGTGATGATATTATTGACCATGAGATTACTGTCTTATTCATTTACATCTACTAGGACATTTTAACCTAAGTTTTATTTTTATTTTTTTTAAGACAAAAATTCATACCTTAGTAGTTGTATATACTTCCAGCCAAACAGACTGTTAATTTATTACCTTTTTCGGGAGACATTTAACGTGAGTATCCATGCATGTCACCTTTCTGACGTTTCTAGTCTCCTAGTTTGTTAGCAAATCTTTTGTAATAAGATAATCATGATAGATGTCAGAATCTCTAGTAAATTAGAAACCCTCTTATTTTAATTTTTTACCTATTTTGTACATATTTTTTATTTTTGTTTTAAACCGACATTTTATATTTACAGTAAAAATAAAGACTTACCAAAATAAAGGTAACGATAAACAAAAAATGAAAACAAGATGGTATGTACAACGAGAGTTCAGAAACATATTACTGCATGAAATGCTTAAGGTACCACCTGCTGACAGGGGCAACAAGAATCTTTCCGTTGAGGTTTTATAATAAAAATGCATTCTTTCCCTTAGAGGCTGCAATTTTGTATGGTACGCACCAGATCTGATCAAACATACCATGTTTCTCAGCATCCTATTTTCTGGCTTCCCATTTTAGAACCAAATCACCAGGGAGAAATTGTCTATCTTTAGATTTTCAGTCAAATAAAGCTTTCATATTATCTTGATACTTCTGTAGCTTTTCATCTACTTCTGCCCTATTTTGTTGAACTTCAATTAGCTAATTTATCCTCCTGGTAATGTCATTTGGTTCTTCTTTTGAGTCTTTCCAGAGTTTCATTACTGGAAGCGCTAGATTTATTGGTAAAATGACATCAGTACCATATAGCATTTGAAATGGAGACATTCTGATTAATCGTTTTGTGCCTATCCTATTAGCTCGTAAAGCATACTTTAAATGCACATGCCATGCTTTCTTATTTTCGGTCAGTACTTTCTTAATTATGGTGATCATTCTTTTGTTAGATGACTCATATAATCCATTATCCTGTGGATAGTAGGTCGTGGAGTGTCCTAGCACATTATTATATTTTTTGAAAAATCTTATCATGGCCATAGACTTGAAGGTGTGAGAGTTATCAGTAACTATTTTTTGAGGGCAGCCAAATCTTGATAGAATATTCTCCTCCAAAAAACTGATTACTATTGCGTCAGTTGTGTTTTGCATAGGAATGACTTCCACCCATTTAGTGAAATAGTCAGTTGCAGTTAGAATCCATTTGTGTTTAGCACTCGAGTGTGGGTGTATTTCTCCAATAAAATCAAGACCCCATTGCCGAAATGGATCTTCAGTTTTAACCGGCACTAAAGGTAATGTCGGGACTTTCTGCTTGCCTCTAAACAATTGACAAGGATTACAAGTTTGGAATTTAGTGTTTACATTAGTGAATCATTTCGGCCAGTAATACCTAGATCCTAGGATTTTATAAGTCGTTGCTCTCCAAGCATGGTGTCCTCCACACACTCCTTCATTTTAATTCCTCTATAACATTTTATGTTTTAGATTCTACTAAGAAACTCAACAAGAAACCCAAGGGATCCTTCCAATACAATTGACCATCTATAATACAATATTTTACAGCATGTAACTTCAATGTCCTAGCTTTAGATGGGTTTAGCTCATTGGGGCACTGAAGGGTTAGTAAATAAGAAACAATATCATTGTACCAAACTGAAGAAGATAATTTTTTTAGAATTTCAACTACATGCGCAGTGACATCAAGTTCATCTATATCTAAGAATTCTTCGTTCTCTTGCAGATGATTTATTTTGAGTGCTTTCAAATTTGATTCAGCAACCAATTTAGCCAAACCCTGACCTTTAATAAGTTTAGTTGGTTTACCTTCCAGGTCGAACCAGTATATCCTTAACAGAACTGGTAGGCACATAACCAATGATCTTTGAATGCAGTACGTAATTTATGAAAGCTTTGAGAGATTTTACCATTGCATAAGCTTGTTTTTCCAATATGTCGTAGTTTAGCTCAGCATCTTTGAGACTTTTACTAAAAAATACAATGGGATGCTCAAAACCCTCATCATTTTTTTGTAATAATACATCTCCAATAGTATGCTCAGAAGAAAATGAAAAACTAAAAAATTCTTTCAAATAATCAGGACTCTCCAGTACTGGTTCTTCACCGATGAACTTATTAATGTGTTTGAATGATGCTTTAGCCTCATTTTCCACTTTAACTCGCTGTCATTTTTAAGCATATCTGTAATCAAATTTACAATTTCATCCAAATTTGGAATGAATCTTCTCAAAAAAATTATTTTCCCTAAAAATGACTAAATTTATTTCCTATTCCTAGGAATATTAATAGTATCTATTTCTTCAATCCTTTTCAGGGTGATTTTAATTCCATCTATAGACACTATATGGCCCAAGGGTTTACCTTCTTGCATTGCAAAATGAGATTTCTTGGGATTCAAAGACAAACCAAATTTGTGACATTTTTCGAAAGTTTGCTTGAGATGTACTAGATGTTCTGCATTAGATTTAGAAAAAATAGTTAGATCATCAAGGTAAATAACAACAAACTTATCTCTTTCATCGACGAAGGCAATTTCCATAGCTCATTGGAAAGTTTCTCCTAGATTCATTAAACCGAAAGGCCTTTTGTCATACATGAAGGTACCCCAAGGGGTAGTGAACGCAGTTTTTTCTTTATCATCTTGATGGACTATAATTTGATTGTAGCCTGAAAAACCATCAATCATAGACATTCTGTTAGCTCCTACTACTTTCTCTAAAACGTGATCCATTTTAGGCAATGGATAATTGTCTTTGAGTGATGATCTGTTTAGATTTCTAAAGTCCACACACAGTCTCATTTCACTATTTTTCTTTTTTACTGGGACTAAACTAGCAACCCACTCTGAGTATCTTAGTGGGACAATGATATTGGAATCCAAAATTTTCTTCACTTCTTTATCTATCATAGGCAGTAATATAGGGTTAATCTGTCTGAGTTTCTGTCTAAAAGGTTTGACACCTTGTTTCAGAGGAATTTTGTGTTCCGTTATAGTAGTGTCATAAGTTCCGAATTCGCCATAGGACCAAGCAAAAATGTCTTTGTACTATCTATGAAACTCAACATATTTACCTTTTACATCAGGGTGTAGGTACTTAGATAATTTTACCAACCTGGGATCTTCTTTGGTGCCTATGTCACAATCTTCAACTTCTTCAGGTTGAGGCTATAAGGTTGATTTCAAAGGAATGTCATCATGGTTAAATAACCTCTCCAAGGGAATAAGACCTTTGGGGATCCGATTATTTTTCAAAACAAGCATATGAAGGTTAGAAATATTATCTTGAAACTCTTGGGGATCTTCCCCTTCTAGCATGATCCAACCGGGATCATTCTGGTTTTCTTGGTCGACATGTGTTTTGGCAAAATCGTCCACCATTTCTAGGAATTATCTAATTTGTTCCTCATCTTCGAAAACCTTCCAGTGTTGTATATTATTTGGTATTGAGGGTTGGTATCTCATTTGTATATGGTATTTTATTTTGAAAGCAATAGGAGGTGTAAATGTTGAAGCTACTTTGGCTAACAAATCTGCCTGTTGATTTTCTTCTTTAGGAATGTAGTGAATATTAACCGATGAGAAAAAGTTTTCAATTACATCCCAGACGCAATTTCTATAAGACCTCAACCTAGGGTGTTTGGCCTAGTACTAATGATTTACCTGTTTTACAATTAATTCTGCATCGCCAAAGACTTCCAAGTTTTTAATTTTCATTCTCCTCATAGCTTCTAATCCTAAAACTAGGGCTTCATACTTGCATACATTATTAGTGTAGTCAATGTTCCATTGTAACTTATAAGAGAAAGGGATAACTAATTCATCGCCATATGCCACAAAAACCACTCCATCTCCTGCTCCTTCACATGTTGAAGCACCATCGAAAAACATTTTCCAAACACCAGTTCTATATACATGCTCATTTGTTTTCATTTTTTTTATTTTTCTCTACAATCGTTTTCTGTACATTAGTTTTCTATATATTCTTCTAAATCGTCATCTATTGATAAAATACAATTTCCTAAGTCTTGTTCCGCGATATAAACAAGGTAGTTATTTGGATTTAGCAGATCACTTACTGTAAATTCCAATCTTGTTTCTCTATATAGGCAGATGAAATTTCCACCGAAAACTGGGATGGTAGCATATGTCATATCTAGTTGGAGGGATCCTCTGATTTTAGCACCCTAAGACTTGGATCACAACATGCCATATTTTGGAGGTATATCAACAACAACTACATCCATCAAAACACTTTTTGTAGGAATCTGTGCAAGATTAACAACTAAATCTTTAATCATACCTATGCATTCAACTTTTCTCGAATCAAAAGCATAAAAACCTTCGTATGGTCGAGTAATTTCAAGACGTAGTCTATCCATTATACCTTTGGGCATCACATTATGAGTAGCTCCAGAATCCAACATGAAATTATGAAGCAAATTGTCTTGTATAATCTATGTAATATAAAAGGGAGCGACAGTATCTCTAGCACCTTTGAAGTGTGGGCCGAAGATTATATTTGGTTTATCATCTTCTAAATTTATGACGTTAGCTTGACTTTTGGTATCTAAAAAATTGATCATCTTGGCAATTTGTTTCGTGTATGTGGGATTTTTTGCTAGTTTGACCAGAGGTATAAGGATTTTGATCTTATTTATCTCATTCTCTAGGTTGAAACTTCCATCTATCTTCTCAGCCTCTCTAGATTGTATTTCCACTTCCCTTTTTTCTGATTTATTAATTTGTGTTGCTTTTGTCTCAACTGTTTTTGTTTGTATTATGGGAATTTTCATTGTTCCTGTATTAATAACTGAATTTTTTTCTACCTTTTTTGTGATAGACTATGTATCATCAGCCTTGGTTTTAACCATCTTCCTTTCAACATCTTTTGGAGGTGCCTCGTCAGTTTCCCCTCTCGGCAATATTTTCTTCAGTGGAGCAGTTGTGGCATTTATGTTTCTAGGCCTCAGATTATATTTTTGTTGGAGTTTAGCCATTATGTTATTGATGATTCCTTGATAAGTAGAATAATTTGTGATATTCATGCTCTCATCGTTATGAGACCGACTTCCTCGTTTAGATATTTTTCATAATCTTGTCTCGTCAAATAAATTTCCTGACAATCATCACCAAGATTATTGATATCTTCCTCAAACTCCTCAAAACCTTTAATGTCTTCTCCTCCTATAAAATTTCCATTCTTAAAGGGGGCTTGAATCTTTTATTCTTCATTTTAATTTGTCTTTGTTGTGTTTGCGGGTTATAATTTCGTCTGAAATCCTTTCCAGGGAACTGATTATTCTTTGATTGGTTCAATTCCATTCTTGAGATATTATTCGACAATTCTTTAATTATTTTCTCCATGTCATCCATTTTTTCTTCCAAAGACCTCCCAGATCCAGAGGGTCCTGCCTAGTATCTGTACCATTTGGTTTCCTTATTTTCCATTTCAAATTTTGTTTTTAACTTTCCTGGTGCCATCATATTTGACTCAATTTCTAAAGCATCATCCTTTATTTTAGTGAGGTCTATAGATCTCCTTTCCCTCAAAAATAGAGAGAAATCAAGGTCAAAATCCCTAACAAAAGTTACTTTCACTGGAGGTTGGGAAGGTTTAGACTTGACTACAATTTTATTATACAATTTATTAAACCTTTGGGTAAACTCAAGAACTTATTTTGAATTTTTCTTTCTCAGAGCCCCAAAATGGGTTAGATAGTATAAATGATCTTTCATTTCTCCCCATTGTCTGATAAAAGAATTTTCCAACTCATCATATGATCCTATCGATCCTACTGCTAGACCTCAGAACCAGGTTCTCACCTGTACTTCAAACATTTTAAATAAGAGTCTCATATAAACATCATCATGTTCAAGACCAAGGATGTCAGTAAATTGATAAAAGAAATTGATGTGTTCAACAATAGTCAAGTCTCCCTCCCTAGTGAATTTCGATAGATTTTTCATATAATTTTCAGGTAGGTCATGGAGGTGAACTGGGAGAACTAGATTGGTGTATCTAGTGGATACCTTAGAAAAAGTCTTAGGAGGGGGAGGTGGTCCGTGACCAGCTCCTCCTCCGACACCACCTACTTCGGCCGCAACAATTGAAAATTTAGGAGATAAAACATGAAGATTATAAGGGGAATTTTTGAAGGGGTGTGGTAACGCTTTGGTTGTGCCTGGACAAGGCAAGATGGCTTCAGGAACTAATCATCAAGGGAAAGGAAAATTGAAAAAGAGGGACTTGGAAAATGGGGACTAGTTTCTTCAGACTCACATGAAGTATATACAAGAGAATTGGCATGAGTCAAGTCAAGGTAAATAGTATATTCTTTGAAGTTTTGAGAGATTGGAAACTGAACTTTGGGAAGTGAAGAAGTTTTGATCGAGGGAGGAAGTGAGATAGACATTTTACCTTTATTGGTAAAAGAAACAATTGAAAAGGTCTCAACTTTAAATTAGGGTAAGACCAACCTAAGCTCTAGGGTTTTGATTCTATCGATGGGTGTTTCTCTGAAAAGGAGTTGGGTATTCGATTGCTTGAATTTGAGTTGATAAGTCTTACTTATTGATGAAGCAGTCTGTTTAAGGTATCTCCTTGGTTTAATAAGTTATTCTGGATCAGATACAGGTGAGGTCTATTTGTCTTCTGGATTCTTCCTGGTATTCTTTTGGTTAAAAGACAGTTTCTTAATTGTGGAGTCACCAAGTGAAATATGAAAATAGCCTTGTAAAGTATTCAATCTTTGTTCACTATCAAAGAAAGAAATTATCAATGTTGTTCTTCCCAGGGAAAAATAACTTCGTATCTTTGTTCCTTGGCTACAGCGCCAAAAATATGTTGTTCCAGGGTTTATACTTAAGGCTTTGAAGTATAAAGTCTAGGCATCCGAAAAAGTAAAGAGGGTTTTTGATAAATGAAAAGGAAATTAGTTCTTTAGGAAAAGAAGCTAATATGGATGATTTATGAGTTGTCATTGTCTATCTTCCAATCATTCCTGGATGCTTATGTCTTGCTCAATGGTTTCCCGTGAATGTTCGAGTTCAACTCAGGTGGTGGTAGTTTTTAAGATAGTATTAAACAAAGTTAGAGAAATGTTGGTCTGATCTGTGAGACTGGGTTCAATGTTGGGCTATCTTGCAACAAGTACAGTCATCGAGGAAAAGAAGGTTAAAAGATATATTTTTATTAGGTTTGTTGTTTTCTATTTTAGATTATACGAGAAAAATTCCCAAATTTGAATTAATAATATAACAATTTCAGAGGTCGTTTCCCGTATCTGAGTTGAATTGAAAATAATGTATGTGATGAAAGAAAGCATAAAGATGTTTAAACAATGTGAGGCATCAATCATGGAAGAATCTCACTTTGTAATAGAAGAAAAAATTAGATAAGAAACCTTTAATGAAGCATAAAATAAGGTGACCTGAATAATTCACAGGTCTTGTATCTGCTGATAGGAAACACATAGGAAAATCTGAAAACAATCAAACGACTAAATAACAAATAACCACAGTAGATGTTGTACTAAGTTGTAGTTAAACATTCATCATATATATATAAGAAATGATGTTGAATATGAAGAAACAAAAGAACACATAAGTCAGGCTTGATAGAATATGGAGTCTCCGGTTTGCATTTGTCTTAATTCTAGTAAAGGAGAAATTTCTCTACTATAATCGGCCATGAAAAACCCTTGTTTCAGTCTTTTGAAATTTTATTTATACAAAATATCACCAACCCTAGATAGTTGGTGTTCTCCTAACTCCTAGGTGCTAATGGTTACATAATACAAACATTGAACCATTTCTTTTGGTTACTTTTTATCTCCCTGTCATTCCAACAAAATGAGCATGCATATGTTACTTCATTGTTTCTTTGAAGTATTTCCTTCGCTTGGTACGAAACACTCGACACACCTGCTTATAAAATTCCCTAATCTTATTGAAGGCTATGACACATCCTTTGCTTAAAAAATATACAACTTCCTCTATATTTTTGACAACCTATCTTTGATCCTTCTATCTTCAACTTTTATCGATTGTAACTGTAAATTTGGCTTCACCAGCCATTTATCTAATTGGGCAATGTCCAGTTGCTTTAACTGTGGAATTTCAACTTGAGCTTCATTTAAGTTCTCTTTGATGTTTAGTTGATGCTTTCTAACATTGATCTATCCTAGTAGTCCAGAACAATTGTCTTTTCCAATGCCTAGTAATTTTTTATCTAGGAGATCGAAAGTCTCTTCACAATCCTCCTTTATTTCTGTGGCCAATATTCTACTCTCGGCTATATTGGCCTCCCATATATTTCTTCTTTAGAAGATGACATGACTGCTTTTTGGAAATTGATCCAGGCTACAGTAGACTCTTTTTCTGTGAGAACAATTTGATATAATGATTGTCCTATCTCTTGAAAATAATCTTGGATGATTCCTAATTTAGGAAGTAGACTTTATAGTGTTGTTTCCATTTTTTGTTGCACTTCCAGTGCCTGAGCTTGAAGCATTGTTATACTTACAACCTGGCCTTCAGTGGAACTCAATTTATCTTGCAATTTCCTTACTAATTCTTCTTGTTGGATGACCTACCCTTGTCTCACTTGCATCTTCTTGTTCATCTCGTCTAAACTAGAGCTCAACAATCGCATTTCCTATTTGTCAATAACTCTGGCATGGTCAAGTCCTTTATTTATCTTGTCTCTAATATAATTTTCTGTATTTCTTATTTGACTTTGCAACTTGGCTATCATTTGATTCTTCTTCTTCAACCTTGTTTTGATATTGTCAACTGATAATAATTTGGTCATTGCCAAAGCTCCCATAGAGCCTGCTACCTCTGTAGCAAAGTCCTCTTCTTCTAGATTTTCTCCATCCACAAGTACTTTGTGTTTTTTTACCATTGCACCCTCTCTCAGGTGCATCTCTTTATTTACCATGACCTTTCTTTTCTTAATGAAAAAGTAATCAGTGGGAGGTATTTATTCAATGGCGATAGGTGTAAGATATCCTATGAATATTGCTTATATTTTAGGGTCCCCCCTGGTGAATTCTAATGGTATGATGACATCAATGGGGTTGCCAATGTCTGTCGACAATTGTTTGTCAGCTCCATTTGTAGATGATTTATTAGGTGAAGATAGTGATTGATCTTCTCCTTGCTTTTTTAATATCTCTGATTGATCTTTGTCCCGGTCATTAGATAACTCTGTCTTTGGGATATCCTTCTTTTGAATCAATATTTCAGAATTCTCAGGATTTTCTGAGACTTCTTGTTTGCTATAGCTTCTAGGATTTTGAGTCTCTATTTTCTATGTATAAAGAGACGTCGGGTTTTCCCCCTGTAATATTTTTGGAAGACTAGCTCTTTGGTGTTTCTAGAAGTTGTAAAAATCAATCTTTTCCTCAGGTGATAGAGCTTGAACCTTGCTTAGGACTTCTTGGTAAGAACTCACCCCTCGAAATAATTCATCCAATGGGGATTCTTCATGTTCATACTTTTTTAAGATTGGAGCTAGCCATATCATTACCCACAACCCTCTATGGGTCGTGTTTGTTAAATTCTATGCTGACCGGCTTTATTTCTTCTAGGGCCGCAGCTTCTTCCCTGTAGTGGCCAAAATCTAATAAAGACAATACATCGATTTGTAAGGGAAAATGTGGCCATACCTTTTTCTCCACCGCTTTGAGCGCTTCTCTAATCCCACCGAGTACAGTTTGTCATGAAACCTTGTGGCATACCAGTTAGTCTAGCAAAAATTGTGGTAAAGCGTATGGGTGAACTAAACAACCAAAAATTTGGATGTAAGAGAAATGCTCTTCAATATACCTGTCTGCTACATTATTCAGGTTAGCCATGACTGTGTCTGAAATTCTAGGAGATGGGTGACCGAATATAACAATGTGGATCAGTACCGCTACCAAATTACAGATTTCCTAGAATAAGTCCTTTACCTTTTCCTCCTAGAGTTTTGAATGATACTCATGAATTGTTTCTGCGCTATCTGGAGTCTAGATCCAACCCATCAGTGGGAAGGGCATCATGAAACAGATGATGTACATCATATAAGGTGACATAAAAAATGAAGCTGGTAGTCCCTTTGCCTTCTTTGCCTGATACTCTGTAACCCTTTTGGCCAGATTATCCAACAATATTTTTGCCCAATCAAAAGAATAGCCTTCCTCTATAGTATGTATAATGGGTACTTATTCTTCAAATAAATGGGTTGTGTCCTCCTTTCCATAAAGTCTACATAACATCATGCATATATACATGAACTATGGTTCTAATGATAAGATTGAATATATACCATTAGAATCGGCTCTGAACTTTGGTTGGCGTGAACATGGGTCCTTGATCATATCGAAAAGGCTCTTTCCATATTGCTCGCATTCTTTCTTATTCAAATCTGCTATAAAACTAGCATTGTAGACGATGTTTGATGTTGCATGCAATTTATACATCACCTGTATGTGTTCCGGTCAGAAAAACCCAATAGCTACTTTTTGAGAGTTGCATATAGTCCTAGTTGGGACATCCACATGATCCAGTGCCCATTTGATCATGTCACAATAGGGTAAGAGACTCGGCCTTGTTGCTACTTTGTGCATCTCTGCTTTAGTGACGATCTTATATTTGGTAGACAAGTTATCTTCTTTTGTTGTTGCTGGAATCATCTGGGAAATTTATCACTTTGTATTTTATAGTGTTGAATATGTGCATCGAGTTCTTAACTGTGTTTATACTTCTAGGAAAAGTATCAGAAATAATGTATGTGTTCTGGCCAAAACTTTCGCTAGTCCCTTTAGGTGCTTTCCATGTTGACATGATATCAAATTTCAGAGCTCTATCGCCTCTTACAGAGGATTAAGATGAAGAAAACTAGTTATTTCACTTAGCCAACTATATGAAACTAAGAAAGTAATTCGAAACTGAAAACTCTTCCTTACCTTTAAGTGCATAAACCATGCATATACCTTGCTGACAATGCATTTATTTTTTCTTTAATAAAAAGATTTGGGTATTAAAATCGTATCTTATTTTAAATCATTTCCCTAAATCCAATATTAATTTCATTAAAGTTCGATACCTCGTGAGAAGCACATAATTTTAATCCATCCAAGCTGTTATTAAGTGATAGATTAATTAGATTATTATTCTATTTTAGAACACTAATTAATCATACTTAGCATTTAATCAATTTTTGGCTTTTCGGATCTCGGGGATCTTATGAATAGTTTGAATTAAGACTTACGAAATGCGAAATTGCGAAATGATTAATTAGACGATAATCATTTGTTTCAATCTCTTAATTAATCACGATTAGAAATTAAACCTTAACGTTTCATGAATTTAAGTATCGAGATTTCGATATCACTCGACACAAGAAATCGCGATGATATTTATTAACTGCTAAACATATTTTAACTCATAATTAGACATGATTATATTGTAAGCTTTTGGGGTTTCGGGTATTGTGACCTTGATGTTTGTAGCATGTGATAACTCCTGAATCGTGAAATCGCGATGGGATTTATTAACTGCTAATCTTTATTTATCTTTAATAAAGACGACTTAGCTTTTAAACCTTTCGTGAATTCAGGGATCACGGCTTTGAGAATTCTCAACGTTGAACCTTTGTGTTTCACGAAATCCCGACTCCCGAAATTTCGAAAGAAAGTCTTCATATACTTTGATTCATTGATAAAAAAGGAAGCTCCATATTTTTTTTAGATAAAATAAAACTTCTTTTAGTCTCAAGATTGGAAAAAGATATATGTTTCAACACCTCCCAAAAGAACTCAACAGTGGGACATGAATCCACCAAAAGAAGAGTTGGTGAAGGTATGAATAAATGAGTTATAATGAGGGGAGAAGAGGGGCATATCTATAAAGTATAGGAGATATTACCCAATAGTCATTCAAAATCTGATTGAGGTGCGATTGAATCCCAAAAGAATCACCTGGGTAGATAAAACCTATATTTGGCCACCAAGTTACCTCGATCAAGCATGCCATTCATATTTTCAGACTCAGAAATGGATAACAATATGGATGTGTTCCAAGGGTTGGGTGACCCAAGGAGATACGCATAGAACAATTGGACCTCAACCTTCAACCCTTCATGGGTGTCTCCCTGCCTTATGGTGTAGGAATGCTTGATTTGGAGGATTTTAGTACCCTATTTCACAACTTCTAATTTTCAATGAGAAAAGGATAATGGGGAGTTATTTGGATGCATATCCCCATAATCATAACTTAGACTACAATTTTATTTTGTGTTCTTCATGTGGAGGTTAAAGATGTGTTTGTTTAATTCTTTCTTTTAGTATGTGAAAATGGGTTGTGAGGTTGGGGTCATGGGTCAACCTTGTTGGTTAAAAATGGTGTAATAAAAATACTTTCACTAAACAAATGGAATCCTTATGATCCTCCTAGATAACCTATGGGTGTGGGGAGAAGAGCATACTACAGTTTCAAGTATCTAATAAAAACCTTTTGAGTGAGTGGTGATGTTGTGTGTAATAAGTGGAAGTGTGTAATGGTTTTCAATAAGTTAGTGTAAAATTTTAACATATGTACATCACTTGGTCATTTACAAATATTGTTTATCTCTAACTTACTAAGTTTCACAAACAATCCTTGCAAAAATTGTAAAATCCCTAGGTAACTAGCATGGTGAGCATGTGGGTCCTTACTCTTGATATTTTAATATTCCTAGAATGTAATATAAACTAAGAAAGGTTTGAAACTATCCTTATATTGTTGACATGTGGGCATTAATTGGCCCTTGCAAATCTTTTAAGCTTCCTAGGTTGTTTTCTATAAAAAACTTGAAACTATCCTAATATTGTGCACATGTGGGCATGTATGGGACCTTACAAACCTTTTCAATTATATTTCAACAAAGAAAACTAAAGAGGTATTGGCCTCTCCTAAAATGATTGATTTAGTTGCAAAACTGAGCAAACTAAGAGGTATTGACCTCTCCTAAAATGATTATTTTTAAAGGGAGATGGTGGTTTCTAATGCAATCCCTTTTTCTGATTCCCAAGATCACACAAAGGTGCAAGGAAAGAACATACTCCAATATTGGAAAAATAGTCTCCTCGTCCCAAATCATTGTGTTGATTTTGTAAAAGAAATAAAATAGCTTAAATTCAGATGTTAGACTAAGCCATCCACGTGGAAAAAAATAAGACAGAAGATGGTGTGGTTCTTTTTATATTTTGAGATGTCTATGTGTGACTTAGTTGCTATGCAATAAATAACTTAAACCCTAGTTTTTGTGGATCTTACAATGTGTACAAAATAAAACTACAACTACTTTGTGAAACTAGCTACAAAAGCACTTGCAATCAAGTGAAAAAGACATTTTGTGCAAAATTTTCTTAGATAGTGGTGTAGAGGGCATACTCTGTGCATTTATACATAGTGGTCAATGTGCAATTCCACATGGACCATGAGTCTATTAACCCTGAACCCACGCACACTCACATAAATGGTGGGATGAAAAATCGAAAGGAGTTCTATCAACAAGGGGCTGAATTGCAGTGTCTGAAGGATGGGCTAGGCCAGTTTTGGTCCCTGCAAACACAACAGAGTGAGAATATAAACTTTAAGAGACCAGAATTGGAGGAATTTCAGCCCAATCCCTAGTATGGTCTCCAATCTGTTGGGTTCCTTTTTCAACTTGAGTGAGAAAAAATAGGACCCTTAGCTTCCTTGTTGGACGAGTAAGATAGCACATAAAGGATTAGTAGATTAGTGAATACACAAGATAGTAAAGAACAAAAGAAATAACCAAGAAATGAAAAAAAACCAAGAACATGAAAATTCTAAGATATGCATGAAATTAACACAATATATAGCTACCCAAATGACAAGGGATATTTGAATTGAAAAAACCAAAGGAGAAAAGTGGGACTATGGATCCACTATTCCTCTTTTGGAGGGCTTTGGAGTCCCCCAAAAATATATCTTAGCTCTCCTATATGAAAATGGTGAAGAACTTCTTGGTCAAGCTTTTGAAGAGGTGAGAATCTTACCAAATGATATGATTGTTCAATGGGCTCTTTAGAGAATAAATGGCTTCTCTAAGAGCGAATGGGTAGCATAACAATACAATGAATTCCTTGCTTTTTAGGAGACAATGGCCATGTATTTATAGGACCATAGAAATATATTTCATAACATGTTCGAAGTGTGAATGGGAGGCCTTTAGAGGTACATATTATCCTTTCAATCATCCCAAGGAAGCAATTTGGATTGATATTGGGGTCTTATAATTATTCACTTCAACCTAGAAGTGGTTGAAGCTTAACCAAATTCATAAATGTGTCATTTATGTGTCCACATGGGTCAAATCAGAGACATTCATGTAGGCCATGCAAAGTGCATGTTTGGATTTTTTCTTATGCATGTAGATGTACGTGTGCTAACTTTGGTGGAAATGCACAAAAAATTATGGGTCTTTTATATTGTTTTGTCATCTTGATAAAGTAGGATCTATAAATGATGGAATTATGTTGTGTTCTTGTTGATATTTTCTTTGACTATTGTTTGTATTGCATGTGAGAAATTTTTCGGTGATAAAAATGGGTAGAAGAAAAGAGAGGTTGAGAGTGAGATGGAGAGAGAAAGGGAGGGTGTAGAGAGAGAGGGAGGAGGGAGAGAAGTGGAGGATGGAGAGAGAAAACAAGAGTAGAAGAGGGGTTGAGACTGAAATGAATAGAGAGAGGGAGGTAGAACTAGGGGAAAAGAGAGGGAGGTAGGGAGGGAGAGAAAAAGAGGGGTATATATAGAGTGAGAGTGAGAATAACAATGAGGAAAAAGAGAAAGCGTTGGTAGATGTAGGAGAGAAAGAGAGAAGTGATAGTGGGAGGGACAGGGAGAGAGAGGGGGTGGAGAGAGAATGTGTGAGTGTGAGAGGGGGGAAGATAAATAAAGAGAG
>JZKD02S1675377.1:197589-211980 GCA_000966675.3 Picea glauca | reverse complement strand
AAGTATGCAATTTTTTGGAACAAAATTCCATCGTTAAGGTACTCAACACTTGGACGAACAAAAACATATACCTTATATTTTGTTGGAAAAATAAGATACGAGTGTTAGAGAAAAATAAATTTGATATAGCTATTCATAATTTCTATGAATAAAAATTATATATTTGGAAAGCTAATTTAATTTCCTAGGTTTCATCTTGTTACACCATATTCAAATTCATTGTAAAAGTACCTTGAATAATCCCTCCAAGTTAACACATTGTTGTTTTTCCAAGTTTGCAATGCCACTAACGAATCATGAGAGATCATCATTAGCTCGCACTCACCCATATACAATATATTTGTTAAATGTTTGATATTTACATGTTAATATTTAAAGTTTGAAAGTATTTCATTTTTATGTATCTTTCATTTTATTTGATATATGTGTAATAAAATAAGATTAAGGTGTCCTTGAAAATTAAAAAACTATATATGTTTCTCTTTATTTAAATCATTAAAAATATTTTATTTTACCCAATTATATAAATGAATGGGAGAATTATCTATCTTGCCATTAGATTTTTTTTTCATTAACCTAAAAAAAACTTTGATAAAACACCTTGACATTGTTCCTTAGTCTGAAATATATAATTCCTTAGTCTGAAACATATAAAAAAACAATGCACCCAAACACTATAACTTCAGTAAATACTATCATACTCAAAATGAAGCTACATCATTACAAAGATTTGTACATCATATACATGGGGGCATATTACGTCATATACAACTCTCACTATAAAGTTAACATCACACATTGGTTATAATCGTATTATAAAGTTCACATTATAATACTCATATACACCAACGTACAATTCCATCACAACCAACTATATCTCATTTCTTAAATCCCTCCATATTTAGTAATACATCTTTATCCTCCTCTAGAGAATATGGCTCAATTGACATTATTATTCCTCCGTTTACCCTAACAAGTCTCGAAGTATATTTGTATCCTTGAACTTACACTAGCATCTTTAAGTACTCCATTAAGATTGCGCAAACCAATCCATTCTACACTATCCATTTGAAACTAAATTTCAAACAATTATTTGAAGTGGAAACACCATCCATTTGAAACTGAATATTAAAAACTCATAAAAGAAAAATATCCCATGATGAAAATATAGTGACTTCCTACCGTAAACAAATAAACTAAAATAGAAATTGATCAAATACTCGTTAAATAAAACCTCCACGTGAGTGAAAACATACGGTGACTCCCTACCATAAACAACGGAACTAAAATCGAAATTGATCTTTAGCTTAGCACTTGAGTGAGTTTTTAAGTTAGACTTCCTTCCTCCCCACTATTTTAGAGAGAGAAAATCCAGTTCGATGTAAAATATCATTTCATTGTTCTTGGTTCTTTCTCTTCCAACATTCAACATAACAATATCCATATGGCCAGATCCTTAATCTACCTCTACTATTATTAATCTACTATTATTAATCTACGTCTACTATTATTAATTTACCTCTATCTGAAGAAGCCTTGTAACACATTTTAGGTAGCTTGATGCAGTCCTCCTCGTCTCATAGATGTAGTACGTGCTTCAAATATGGAAAATCCAACTCAATAACATAAATAATCATCTGAAAAATAAGGGATTATATCAAAAAATTGCATCTCGAGAGAGTTGTTGTAACACCTCAGGAGTGGACTTGAATGCACACTCCTTCCACGCGATGAGATTGACAACCGAGTGAGATGGAGGGAGCTCGGTCACTTTATAGACGGAGTAGGAGTATTTGGGTGTGTTGTCGTGCCAAAGATGACTTTCCACGCCCATGACTTGCGAAAGGAGTTGTGTGCGGAGACTTCTTGAAGGATGCAAACAAGTGGGCACCCCATGGTGATCATGGTCGCCCTCCTCAAAGAAATGAATGGAAAACGAAGTTGGACGCCCTCACAAAAGACAGATGGTTGGATGGACGGGTGCGTTGGAAGAAAGAGTGCCCAACCAACCAGATGCGCGAAAGAGTGTTGCGAACGCAACAAGAAATGAACCAAAGATGCGAAAAAGTATTGTCTTGGGTGCTTGTGATATGAAAATGAATAAGTAGGCTAGTGTGGGTGGGGAGCGCGTCGAAAGGGTGTGTGCCCATGGAAAAGATGGTTTCACAATGTGAGAAGTCGTCAGAGTTGGAGGGGGTGCGTTCGGTGGAAATGCACACACACAACGCACGTTGGCTTAGCAAACATGGACATGGCGTTTCAAAGAAGAGGGAGGGCGCGCCTGTTGGGTGTCCTATATAACCGAGCAAGGAAATCCATTTGGAGGGAAGAAAAAAAAACAAGAAGGGAAGAGGTAAGAGATCATTTGGTCTCGACACGTTTGCTAGATTAAAGGATTTTGGTTAGAAGGAGGCAATATGAGATTTGGTTAAGTCTAGGAATCAGTGGTTGGTTGGTCTGAGGAAAGACATATGATATTCAACTATGAAACAAGGTGATGAGTGTTTCACACAAGTCTTCTAGCTGGGGCTACAGAGGAAGAGGGTGCTCTAGTTAAACTCGATGACGAAGAGTTGGAGTTTTCGCAACAAGTTTTTGAAACGAAAGCTCTCCATTGCAGACTTTCTTTGTGTGGCTTGAGTTGAGCTTGACACACTTCTATTTTATATCATATTTTGGGTGTTAGGCTTGTTTGGTCACCCACAAGTAGTTTCTTTTTTTACTTGTATGAATGCTTCTTTTACTATTGTTGAAGATAACTAAGTATAAGACTTGAAAACATAAGTTAAGTAAGGAAACAAGACTAAGTGTGAGGAATAGCCCAGGTCAAGTACTTTTGTTTGGCCTTTCCATTGAACGAAAGGCATCGGTGTGCACAAAGCTAAGGATGTTGAGCTTCCACAACTCAACTAGGATCCCCAACCCCATGACAGATAGTATCAGCGCTGATTTGATTGGAGACAGTCGTTGAAGCTCTTCACCATCGTCACTGCCATGACATATGGTATTAGAATGAATATCATAGCTGACTTGGCCCATCCTCTCTACTGCAATCAGAACAATTGTGAAAGAGGGGGCACACATGTTGAAATAATAGATGGTTGCGAAAGTAGTTTTGTGGTGATGAAAGGGTGCACAAATGCAAACTTGCAACTACAACTGTAGAAGGCATACAATTGTGAAAAGAGTGAAGAACAGATGATGGGAATGCTGAATGATGACAAAAATAAGTTGAACTTTGACAAAGAAACACAAAGGTTGATGAAAGCATCCAACAAAAGTTTAGAAAGCATGTGATCCTTCAAAGCAAGATGGGATACATGGTATGAAGGAAAGAAACCTCTCTTTGTGGATGAAGGTTGCCAAGTCTTGGTGAAAAACTTTCCTAAGGAAAGGGAATCCATAGCCACTATCATTGACGTTGTATAACAACATAGTTTGTTTGATGGCATCAATTCCATCACTTGCGAAGAAGGTTCAGGTCACCATTTTGTAGGGTATTTCCTAAAAGTAAAGTAAGATAGCGAACATCAAGAATCTTGTAGCGAAGAGGCAAATGAAGGAATTGGAAGGATGAACTCAGCAACGGTGGAGTCACTCACCAAGGGAGATGCCTATGATAGAATGAGAGTCAAGGAAAATAAGAAGGCCAAATTACTTAACCGGAAAGGTAAGTCAATTCATTGTTTGTTATGCAATCTGAAATATTTCGCATGGAACTGTCCTTTGAAGGAAACGTTGGAAGGGATGATCGAAAACAAAGAGCAGATTATAATGCAGAATCTTGCAGTCTTGGGTGAAGTAAACCAACCATTGCCAAAACCGACAAAGGAAATGATGGAAGAGGTTGAGGAATTGACAAAGCAACTAGATGAGTTCAAGACTCGGAACCATGGACATTGATCGCAAGAGAAGGATAACATGCTTTGTTTTATGAATGCGACGATGAGTGGGGTGAAGGTGGCAGCATTGGTTGACACTAGATCAACTCATATCTTTATTATCGAACAAACTATGACATTGCTCCATCGCAAGGATAAGGAAAGTATGGCTACGTTCAAGGTAGTCAACTCATAGATGAAGCCGGTTGTAGGGGTAGTTCGTTGAGCGCCATTGAGAGGTGGAAGTTGGTTTGGCACTTGGGATGTGATGGTGGCTCCATTGGATAATCATGCAATGATATTGGGGAAGGAATTTCTCAAGCATGCCAAAGCAGTTCTTGTACTGCATGAGGGTTATTTGGTGTTCTTGGATGAAGACAAAATGCCAAATGTGCCCATGACGATGAAGAGAAAGCTTGGATGGAAACTTAAAATTTCTATGATCAGGTTGGTTGAGGGATTTTGTGGAAGTGTAGTAGACCCCATAACATTCCGAAACAACAAGAAGTAACTCCAACGAAGTGTTGTTTGGGTATCATGAAACAGAGGGAACAAAGTATATAGAGGTTCAAAGCATTGGATATTTCGATGAAGTCTATCGTGAAGAAGATATATTGGTTGCGAAGCCTACATGACTGAGAACAAGTTATGGGGGATGAGCTGAATTCATCCATCACAACACTTGTAGAAGTCACAACATAGGAAATGCAGTCTAAATCACCTTGTTTCCAGCAGGTTTGCGATGAGGTTGAGAAGGCTTGGTAAGGAAAGTCACTTGCTCCACAAACTCTAAGTGTTGAGACAAAGGAATGCAATGGAGGCACTCACTCAACCAGACTTGGAGGATGAGGAAGAAGTGGGCATGGAAGACCGATATCTTGCAGCGATGTGAACTATTGTCGATATCTTGCAGCGATGTGAACTATTGTCGACGTGCTATGGGGATATATGATTTTGAGATTAGTGCAAAACAACTTGAGATATAGGGATTCTGACCGAAGGAAGTCATATTGGTCCTGAGGTACTTGCAGATAGAATATAGATGAGATACATCATTTTCCTTGAGCCTTGGTGGTGGATTCTCGGAAAACTTAGTCTGTTGATCTTGGAGGTTGGACGTACTTCTTGGAAGTGGGCAGTGTGGCCATGGTTCCTTGGTGAAGAGGTGTCGTAGAAAAAAAATGAAGTGAAAAACTTGAAGTGAAGACATATATTAGTTTGATTGTGAAAATACAAGTCATTACGTGAAGGTGCACATAGAAATTGCGAGACCCAGTTGAAGACTTGGTGAAATTTTGGCAACATTGACGAACTTTGCGCAGAGCTTGAGGATTGGACCGAGACACAAGTTGTGGATAGAAAAAAATTGAGAATGTGGAGAAGTGCATACTTACACATTAGACGACGTAAAGGCTAGACTAATCACCCAACTAGTCTAAGATGTGGGAGCTATAGCTATGTGCATAAACATGGACTTGGGTTGGTTTTGGATACATTGAAGGTCATGAGAAGTTCAAGACTTTAGAAAGATTGGTTGTCATCGTGATAGATAGCAGCAACATGTCCATTCAGGTCAAATATGCATCTTTTCCCAGATCAATGCATAACATGCTGTGAGGATGTAGATGACAGTTTGAGGTGTAGATGAGCGAAACATGGTTTGAATTTTTTATATTGAAATTCATGGTTTTATTTTGTTAGTATTGAAATCCATGGCCTTCAATTTCATGGTTAAATTTTCGATGGCACCAATGTTAAGTCAAAGATTTCAATACTAATTATTCATAGTTAAAATTCGATGCTATAGTTTGAATTTGTTTGAGTTTATTGATATTGGAAGTTGTAGGTTAGAATTAATGGATTGACTTTGTTGGTAGTGAAAATCATGACCTTCAATATTACTAACAACAAGAAGTCATGTATTAATACCAACAAACCCAACAAATTTTAGCCATGTAAAACTTGGTATTGAAAGCCTTGGCTTGACATTTGAGGCCATCCCAATTTTTTTTATATGGTTGTAGTTTAATGACATTAAAAGCCATAGATTGAAAGTTGTGGCTTGAGATTGAGTTTGTTGACAAAATCAAGTCATGTATTAATACCAACAAACCCAGCAAATTTTATTCATATATTTTGGTATTGAAAATCTTGGCTCAACATTTGCAACTATCCAATATGTTTTGGTATTGAAAGCCTTAGGTTGAAATTTGAAGTCATTCAAAATTTGTTTGTTGATTTGAGCTTATTGATATTAAAAGTTATGACTTGAAAATTTTCGGTTGAGTTTGAGTTAGTTGGTACCGAATTCCATGACCTTCAAATATCAATGAAAATAAGTCATTTATTCATATCAATGAACCCAACAAATTTTATCCTTGTACAATTTGATACTAAAATCCTTAAATTGTCATTGACGTCATTCAAAATTTGTTTGTATTAAAAATCATGAATTACCATAACGAAGAAAGGAACAAAATTCGTAAATAATAAAGGAGGGAACAAATCCATACATAAAGAAGAAATGAACTAAGTCCATGAGTTTAATGGTATGAAATACATGGCTTGACTTTGATGGCATCCAAATTCAAGCCATTTCTTTTACTATGAACAAGGTTTGAATTTATTCGACCTATGTTACCGACGTTAAAGCATGGTTTTCAATATTAATAAAGTGAAAATATTTCCAAATAGGTTTCGATTTATTCTGGATATGTTACTAAGTTGTTGAAGGCGTTCTTTAAGGGGAGGTTTCTCTCAACCCCTTCGTCGTTTGTCTCCGACATTCACAACTTATCAGCAAGTGATAGGTGTATTTGTCTTTGTTTTCCATCACCCATTTCATTATTTTTCCTATATCAACTAGTGTTAGGTGTATTTGTCTTTGTGTGCCATCACTAGACTTGGAGGATGAGGAAGAATTTGGTATGAAAAACCAATATCGTGCAACGATCGTGAACTATTGTAGACGTGTGATGGGGATTTATGATTTTGAGCTTAGTAAAAAATGACTTGAGAAGTTGGGCTACTCACCGAAGGAAGTCAAATTGGTCGAGAAGTTGGGCTACTCACCGAAGGAAGTAAAGTTGGTCCTGAGTTACTTGCAGACGAAACATAGATCAGATACATCATTTTCTTGAAGCCTTGGTGGTGGCTTCCATGGATACTTAGTCTATTGACCTTGGAGGTTGGACATACTACTAGGAAGTGGGCACTGTGGCCTTGGTGCCTTTGTGAAGAGGTGTCGTAGAAGTGAAGACAAAGATTAGTTTGATTGCGAAAAGAAAAGTCAGTACGTGAAGGTGTAGACAAAAGTTGCGAAACCGAGTTGAAGAGTTGGTGAAATTTTGGCAACAATTGGGAACTTTTCCTAGAGCCTCAGGATTGGACCAAGAGACAATAGTTGTGGAAAAAAACAATTTGATAACGTGGAAAACTGCATACTTAGAGATTAGATGCAAAGGCCAGACTAATCACCTGACTAGACTAAGATATGGGAGCTATAGATATGTGCAAAAACATGGAATTGGGTTGGTTTTGGGTACATCGAAGGTCGTGAGAGGTTAAAGACTTAGGAAATCTTGGTGTTCATCTCGACAAACAAAAATAGCATGTCCACTAAGGTAAAAGATGCATCTTTACCCAGATCAATGCGAAACATGGTGTGCGGATGCGGATGACAGTTTGAGGTATAGATGAGCATTGGTTGCGATCACAATAGATGAAGTATGTTTGGATTGCCAAGGATGAAAAACACTTTAAGTGGGGGCGCATGTAACACCTCATGAGTGGAATTGAGCATGCATTCTCCTTCCACACAATGAGATGGAAAAACCAAGGAAACTAGAGGGTGCTCGATCACTTTATAGACAAAGTGGGAGTCTTTTGGGTGCGTTGTCATGCCAAAGGTGAATTTTCACACCCACGACTTGAAAAAGGATTTTTGTGCAGAGACTTGTCAAAGGATGCGAACAAGTGTGTGCCCCATGGTGATCATGGGCACCCTCACCAAATAAAATGATGGAAATCGAAGTTGGGTGCCCCATGGTGGACATGGGCACCCTCACCGAAGATAGATGGTTGGATGGACAAGAGTGTTGGGAGCAAGAGTGCCCAACTTACTAGATGTGTGAAATATGGTTGTGAGTGCCAACAAGAAATAAACCGAATATGAGACAAAGTGTTGGCTTGGGTGCTCATGATGAAAAAATGAAGAAGTCAACTAGTGTGGGTGGAGTGAGTCAAAAGTGTGCACACCCATGGAAAAGTTGGTTTCATGAAGTGAGAAGTCAACTAGAGTTGAAGGGGTGTGTTTGGTGGAAACACACACCCACAATGCAGGTCGTCTTTGCAAACATGGACATGGCATTGCAGAGAATAGGGAGGGCGCGCTTGCTGGGCGTCCTATATAACAGAGCAAGGAAATCCATTTGGAGGGAACAAAAAAAATCAAGAAGGAAAGAGGAAAGAGATCATTTAGTGAGGGAACGTTTTCTAGATCAAAGGATTTCGATTACAAGGAGGAAATTTGAGATATGGTTAAGTCTGGGAATCGAAGGTTGTTTTGTCTAAGGAAAGACAAAATCTATTTAGCTATGAAACAAGGTGATGAGATTTTTGCACAAGTCTTCTACCTGAAGTTGCAGAGGAAGAGTGTGTGCTGGTTAAACTCCATGAAAAAGAGTTGGAGTTTTCACAACAACTTATTGGAACAAAATCTACCCATTGTAGACTTTCTTTGTGTGGCACGAGTTAATCTCTTCACACTTCTATTTTATATCCTATTTTGGGTGTTAGGTTCGTTTGGTCACCCACAAGAAGTTTCTTTTTGTACTTGTATGAATTCTTATTTTACTATTGTTGAAGATAACTAAGTATAAGCCCTTTAAACATAAGTTAAGTAATTAAACAACACTAAGTGTTAGGCATAGCCTGGGTCAAGTACTTTGGTTTGGCCTTTCCATCGAACGAAAGGAAGCAGTGTCGCACGGAGCTGAGGATGTTGAGCTTCCAAAACTCAACTGGGATTCTCAACCCCGTGATAGATGGTATCAGAGTTGATTTGATTGGGGACATATTGGTGAATCTATTCACCATTGTCACTCTCATGACATTTGGTATCAGAGCGAATATCAAAGCCGACCTCGCTCATCCTTTCTATTGTATTCAAAAAAGTTGTGAAGGAGGGGCCACATATGTTGACATAACAGATGGTTGTGAAACAAGTTCTATGGTGACGAAAGGGTGCACAAACATAGAGTTGCAGCAAAAACCACAAAAGGCATATAGTTGCGAAAAGAGTGAAGAAAAAATGATGGGAACAATGAATGATGAAGAAAATAACCTGAACTTTGACAAAGAAATGCAGAGGTTGATGAAAGCAGCCAACAAAAGTTTAGAAAGGATGAGAGCCTTCAAACAAGATGGGATATGTGGTATGAAGGAAAGAATCCTCTCTTTGCGGATGAAGGTTTCCATGTCTTGGTGACAAGTTTTCCTAAGGAAAACGAAGCCACAACCATTGTCATTGACATTGAAAAAAAAATAGAGTTTGTTTGAAGGCATCAATTCCATCACTTGCGAAGGATGTTCATGTCACCATTTTCCACGGTATTTACCAGAAGTAAAGCAAGCTAGAGAACAATAAGAATCTTGTAACAAAGAGGCAAATGAAAGAATTGGAAGGATGAACTCAGCATGGGTGGAGTCACTCACCAAGGGGGATGCCCATTATAGAGGAAAAGTGAAGGAAAAGAAGCAGGCTGAATTACTTGACCATAGAGGTAACCCAATTCATTGTTTCTTATGCAATCTTAACCATTTTGCATGAAATTTTCCTTTAAATGAAATGTTGGAGCGAATGATCAAAAACTAGGAGAAGCTTGTGAGTGAGAAGCTTGAAGTCTTAGGTGAAGTAAACCAATCATTGCCAAAACTGATAAAGTCTATGATGGAAGAGGTTAATGAATTGATGAAGCAACTAGATGAGTTCAAGACTCAGAACCATGGACAACGATCGCAAGACAAGGATGGAATACTTTGTTATGTGGATGGACGATGAGTGGGGTGAAGCTGGCAGCATTGGTTAGCACAGGATGAACTCACAACTTTATTAGTGAACTAACTACGACATCGCTACATCGTAAGGCCGAGGAAAGTATGGTTGCGTTCAAGGTAGTCAAATCAAATAAGAAGCTGGTGGCAGGGGTAGTTTGTTCAACGCCATTGAGATTTGGAAGTGGGTTTGGCACTTCGAATGTGATGGTGGCTCTGTTGGATGACCATGCGATGATATTGGGGCATGAATTTCTTAATCATGCCAAAGCAGTTCCTGTACCGCATGAGGGCTACTCGATGTTCTTGGATGAAACCAAAATGTAAAGTGTGCCCATGACGATGAAGAGAAAGCTTGGATGGAAGCTTAGAAGTTTTGCAATCAGGTTGGTTGACAGAGTTTGTGGATGTGCAGACAGACACCATAGCATGAAGCAACAACAAGAAGTAAGTCCAGCAAAGTGTTTTTGGGTGTCATGAAATAGAGGGAACGAAGTATACAGAGGTTGAAATCATTGGAGATTTCTATGAACTGTATCGCGAAGAAGATAGATCGATTGCAAAGTCTAAATGACCAAGAGAAAGTTAGCGAGGATGAGTTGAAGTAATCCATCACAACACTTGTAGAAGTCACAACACAAGAAACACATCGTGAATCCCCTTGTTACTAGTAGGTTTGTGATGAGGTTGAGGAGGCTTGGTCACGAAAGTCACTTGCACCACAAAATCTAAGTGTTGAGACGAAGGAATGCATGGAGGCACTCACTCAACCAGACTTGGAAGATGAGGAAGAAGTGGGCATTGAAGACCAAGATCCTACAATGATCGTGAACTATTGTAGACATGCGATGGGGATCTATGATTTTGATCTTAGTGAAAAATGACTTGAGAAGTTGGGTTGCTCACCGAAGGAAGTCAGATTTTTCCTGAGGTAATTGCAGACAGAACATAGATTAGATACATCATTTTCCTAGAGCCTTGGTGCTGGCTTCTGGGAATACTTAGTGTGTTGAGCTTGGAGGTTGGACATACTTCTAGGAAGTGGTCAGTGTAGCCTTGGTTCCTTGGTGGAGAGGTGTCGTAGAAATAAATTGAAGTGAAAAACTTGAAGTGAAGACAAATATTAGTTTGATTGCAAAAAGACAAGTCAGTACATGAAGGTGTAGACAGAAGTTGGGAAACCGAGTTGAAGACTTGGTGAAATTTTGGCAACGGTGAGGAAATTTTCCTTGAGATTGAGGATCTGAATGAGAAACACAAGTTATGGACAAAAAAATTTTTAGAACTTGGAGAAGTACATACTTACAGATTATACGCAAAGGTTGGACTGATCACCCAACTAGTCTAAGATGTGGGAGCTATAGCTATGTGTGGAAACATGGACTTGGGTTTGTTTTGGATACATCGAAGGTTGTGAGAAGTTCAAGACTTAGGAAAACTTGGTATTCATCGCAACACACATAAACAACATGTCCATTGAGGTCAAAGATGCATCTTTTCCCAAATCAATGCGAAACATGGTGTGCGGATGTGGATGACAGTTTGAGGTATAGATGAGCGTTGGTTGAGATCACAATAGATGGAGTATGTTGGGATTGCCAAGGATAGAAAACAGTTTGAGTGGGGGAGAATCTAACAGCTCAAGAGTTGACTTGAGTGCACACGCTCCTTCCATGCGACCATATGGACAACCGATTGAGGTGGAGGGCACCCGATCACTTTATAGACGAAGGGGGAGTCTTTGGGCATGTTCTCATGCTTAATATGTCTTCGCACGCCCATGACTTGCGAAAGGAGTTGTGTGCGGAGACTTGTTGAAAGATGCAAACAAGTGGGTGCATCATGGTGAACATGGGTGCCCTCACCAAAAAAAATGATGGAAAATGAAGTTGGGCACCCCATGGTGGACATGGTCACCCTCACAAAAGATATATGGTTGGATGGAGGGATGCGTTGGAAGCAAGAGTGCCCAATCATCGAGATGTGCTAAAGAGTGTTGTGAATGCGAGCAAGAAAAGAACCGAAGATGTGATGGAGTATTGTCTTGGGCATCTGCGATGCGAAAATGAAGAAGTGGGCTAGTGTTGGTGGACCGGCTCAAAAGGGCATGTGCCCATGGAAAATTTGGTTTCGCGAAGTGAGAAGTCAACCAGATTTGGAGGGGTGCGTTTGGTGGAAACGCACACCCACAATGCATGTCAACTTCACAAATGTTGACATGGCATTGCGGAGAAGAGGGTGGGAGTACCCATTGGGAATCCTATATAGCCAAGCAAGGAAAGCCATATGGAGGGAAGAAAAAAATCAAGAAGGCAAGAGGCAATAGATCATTTGGTGAGGGTACGTTTGCTAGATCAAAGGATTTTGGTTACAAGGAGGCAATCTAAGATTTGGTTAAGCCTGGGAATTGCAGGTTTGTTGGTCTGAGGCAAGATAGAAGCTATTCAGCTATGAAGCAATGTGATGGGAGTTTCACACAATTCTTCTTGCTGCAACTGCGGAGGAAGAGCACGCACTAGTTAAACTCGACGAGGAAGAGTTGGAGTTTTGGGAACAAGTTATTGTAACGAAAGATCCCCATTATGAAATTTCTTTATGTGGCATGAGTTATGCTCAACACACTTCTGTTTTATATCACATTTCGGGTGTTAGGCCAGTCTGGTTGCCGACAAGTAGTTTCATTTTGTACTTGTATGAATGCTTCTTTTACTTTTGTTGAATATAACTAAGTATAAGACTTGAAAACATAAGTTGAGTAAGGAAACAAGACTAAGTGTTAGGCGTAGCCAAGGTCAACTACTTCGTTTTGGCCTTGCCATCGAACAAAAGGTGTTGGTGTCACACAGAGCTGAGGATGTTGAGCTTCCACAACTTAACTAAGAACCCAGCTCCGTGACAACTATACTCAAAGACGAAGTAGGTTTTGCTGAGATTGGTAAGCATGTATTTCCAACTACTGCCTTAATTCCCAGGTTATTATCCGTTAGCTTAATTGCCTGCATGATACTCATGTTAGAAAGGTAGGTAAGAATGCGGGAGAGGGAGTCCACGCCGGAAGATTCAGAGGGGATTTGGGTGGCAATCTGTTGGAAGGAGAAAGGAACGTCATGAGCGTTAGAGGGAGAGAGTAGCTTGAGCACCAACTATCCATATCTGAACAGATAAAATTGTACAAATTACAATTTTATCCTTATAGAATTTGGTAGTAAAATCCCTAAATTGACATTGATAGCATTCAAAATTTGTTTGTATTAAAAACTAGCAACCACCACTTTATAAAAGCGGTTGATATATGTTGATCGACGTCATTAGTTTGGAAAGGTGAAAAATGACGTCAATCGTCGTATATCAACCACTTTTATAAAGTGGTTGTTTTTATTTGACGACTCACGTCCTAGGGACAACCATTAATATAGTAAGACATAAACAATGTATTAATTAAATATTACATTTATGTAATAATATATAATAAAAATAATATTATAATAATACAATACATAAATATATTATATTAATGTATATAAATTAATGATCTATTAAGATGTTAATGTAATGTATTACATTAATGTAATAATTTATTAATACATTGAAGTAATATACTAATACATTGTATAAATATGATATATCTACATGAATATATGGAAATCCTAAATGCATTATTAAAGCATTAATATACCAGTAAAATAATACATTAATAAAATAGTAATACATTGACCTAAATAATATTAGTAATACATTACTATAATGTAAAAATTAGATACTAATAAATTATTAAAGTAATACATTAATATGTTAAAGTAATAGTATTAATATTAATGTTTTAATAGCCCGCAAGGGTTTGGTCTAGTAGTCTAATGAACGTATTGTTAAGGCATTTGTGATGTTACGCAGGTCACAAGTTCAAACCTCAATTTATGCGGAGGCATGCTTGCAGGCTGTGCGATTCTCCCTAAAGGTTATAAGGCTTAATACATTATATAGAATATTCCATTAAAGTAATACATTAATGCATATTACTAATTAAAGTACTAATGTGTAATGTAATTTATAAATTAAAGTACTAATAGATTAATATAACATATTAAACTATAAATACATTAATAATGTATTAAAACATTAAAGTAATAATGTATTAATACATTCAAGTAATATATTAATACATTGTATAAATATGATATATCTTCTGGCACACGAATATATGGAAATCCTAAATGCATTATTAAAGTATTAATATACCATTAAAATAATACATTAATAGAGTAGTAATATATAACAAAGTCTTAATAATGTAATGTATAAAATAAAGTGTTAACTAACATTAATGTATAATGTACAATGTATTAATTAATTTATAGATTAATAATGTAATGTATTAATTAATTTATAGATTAATAATGTAACGTTTTAATTCATTTATACATTAAAAAACCAATACATTAATAAAATAGTAATACAT
>JZKD02S1675377.1:140600-161366 GCA_000966675.3 Picea glauca | reverse complement strand
TTTCTAATATTTCATCATCAATGTTGATAGATTCTCCTGCATATTTCAATTTAAAGTTTATATTAAAAAACATAACCCGAACACAAATTCACTAAATTATATATACTTCAGTGTTTTATCTTATATTAATCTAAATTTGTGTACACATACCTATAGGTGATTCATCTTCTGATTAAATTTCAGTTTCAACGTCTTCTTCGACATTATGAGACAAATCTATTTTTGTTTTTTGAAAAACATCAAATTGTAATTAGAATCAATTATATTATTTACAATAATTTTAATTTGAATTCATACTGTCTCAATGTGTGTCATGTGCTTGATCATCATATCTGCATGCATACCTGGTTGAACTTCTTCTTGTTGAAAATCTATATTGACATTATTATCGTTTATTTCTTCAATATTCGCACGTTATTGTTTCTTTCTCCGATAAATCTCTTTCCTTTGCTCGATTTGGGGAGTATCGTCTCGAGTGCAATCATATTTTCTCTTGCGCAAACTTTTGTTTCCCATGATTTTTATAGTTATTTGTAAAAGATATGTTCAACAAAGACTTCGCTTTGAATAAATACTCAACATTTATCTTTCAACCCATAAATTGTTATTCCAATAAAAACTTGAACAAACATCATTTACCTTATTCAACAAAAACCAAAAAGATGATTCGAAACTTTGTTTAAGTGTTTTAAAAAAACACCATGTATTGATATCGATCCTCCGATTAAGCTTATGGAACAGAGGGAATAAAGAAAAAAAGAAAAGAATATAGTGACAATCAGTAATAGAAATGCTCTGAAATCCTTATCCTCGAGCTCATATCGTTTTGTTCATTTGATGGATTGTGTTAAATTTGTTCGGTTGCAATCCTATTTATACAATTTGGCACGAAAAAATCGTATACGACGTGTCATTTCATATTTTTCGACGATCGAAATTAGTCCGACAATCTTTCCGCCGAAATAATTAGTTTTTTGACCGAAAGATCTGGAAACCGTTTAGTTTTACGGATTTCGTTAGATTTTAGCCTTTCGGACGAACAATTAATTTTTCGGCCGAAACAATGAAATTGCAACTGAAAACCAAAACCAGAGAAATGTCCCAAGCATAACTAAACTTCAGAGGTTGGGGACCCCTACAAACATTGAGAATTTGGTTTCGAAAACAACACCAGCATTTCCAAAATTGAAACTACTTTCAACTCGTATAATTTGTTTTCATTTTCTTTATTTTTATCAAATTTTATTTAATTTAAAAAAAAACTCACTACATAATATTTTCAGCAGACATTATGATTCGGTGAAATGAAATATCGGTATCTCAAAAAATATACTGTGAAAAATTTTGAAAAAAATATATTCTTAATCCTTAAACTGTTCTTTTCAAAAGGGTATATTTAAATTTTAGTTTTAAGTAAAAATTAAGATAGATACAAGGTGTAGAAAAACATGTTTTTAAACTCTGCAAGGTTTTCATCTTGGTCAACTTAAAAAAATTCTAGAAATTATAATATTCATCTATTAAATTCAAAATAATAGTCATAATAAAATAGAGTCTCTGTAGATTGTTGTAGTATATTTTGTTTCTTCAAAACATAAGTTTAATAATATATACATTGTTGTGGAAATAAGTAACTCATTATCATTCATTTCATGTTTAAGAAACATACTGTTAAACAATTGTCAAATTGACATATCAAATCGTGATAAAAAAAAATTGAAAAATAGTCATTGGAAAGATAACACAATTATTCAGAAGTTTTGTTTTTACTGTAAAGTGAAATTCTAAATAAAAAAAATACTTTTATATGTTGGAAGTTGAATAACTTGTGAAAATATAGTTTTTTTTCTCGTAAAACAAGCAAAAGTGTAACCCACCTTCATGATTTCACCCCTTCAGATTTACTTATATATGATACAATGTCTACATTGATGAATGTGTTTTATTTACTTTAGTTATGTGGAAAATTCTAATCTAGAACATAATTATCATTTGCATCAAATACATAATTAGAACTTCTAGGTATTTGATGATAAGTAATAAAATCAAAGCGTCATTCCAAAATTCATACCCATAGGAATCGTCGAAGTAGAGTAGGTTCTCGCACACTATAACTATCATTCAACTAAAATACTACTAAATTTGAGACCAGGTGAACTTCTAAAGATCAAACACCATGAGAAATGGCATCATGTAAAAGATTTATAATGACGCTATACTCGACCACATTGTTCGTTAATGACCCTAGAAAAACGCCACCTGAAGACACTAGTTGAACCTCGGGTGAGTAAATAACTCAAGCGACAAAAGCCAAATTCCATGTATGATGACTGGCACCATCTGTGAATTATAAGTAAACAGAAGATTCCGTTGACATATTCCAACTCAGGGAAAAATTGATAAGAAAGGTGAATGAATGCAAGGAAAAGATATACACTAATATACACTAGTCTACAGAGAGTCATGCCCAAGCTTGAGGGATTAAGAGTAATATATTTTGAGATAGAGCCCATTTCTGCACTAATCCAACATATTCCCTTCATAATATTCTAACTCATATGCTCCTTTTTCCAAAACACGTTGCATGCTATAAGGACTATGAGACATGGGATTAAACTTTCTTTCCCCCAATGGTTCTTTGGCTTGGTCATACAAGAGTACCAAGTCACCCTCAGTGTACTGTTGAGAATAGACAGACTTACCATATTGAACCTTGACACGTCATTTACTTTATTCGATATCAATAGAGGCATATCGAAGTTGCTCATCTAAATGCTCTAGGTGTACGAGGTGTTCTTGAAGATCATAGGTGTCAGGTAGGAGTTCGATTTCCAGCTTGAGTGAAGGGATTTCAAATTCAATTGGAACGATCGAATCCACATTGTGTACTAACCGTAAAGGAAAAGAATCAGTGGAAATATTAACTGGGGTTTGGTATGCCCATACTGTAGGGTAAAGCCTAAGATTCGAGTCAGATTTACTTTGGCTAGCAGTTTTTTGAAAAATGGTATTGAAATATTTATTGAGAGATCTACATGTCCATTTTCCTAGGGATAATAAGGGGAAGAATGACCATTCTTAAATCCCAGTTTTGATACTAGTTCCTCCATCATTTCATTCTGAAAGTGACTTCCATGATCAATGACAATCTTCTTTGGGATTCCAATTGGGGATATAATCTAGTTGAACATGAAAAATTTTGGAGTCTTACCATCGGTTTAATAATAGTCATGGTCTCTTCACATTTAGTAAAATAGTCCACGACCATGATAATATGTTGATTCCCCCAAGTCAAAGCTTGATTATAGTCCATAAAATCCACCCCCCACTTGGTGAAGGGACCTACGGTAATGACTTGGTGTAGAGGGAATGGATCCTAGCGTATTTTATGAGTGAACACCTAGAAAGGGTGATACTTCTTGACCAATTCAATGCAATATTTAAAAATACACATCCAAAAATAACCAACTTGAAAAATGTTTTGGGTTGTCGCAAGCCCAGATAGATGACCACCACAATCCCCACTATGATAGTCATTAAGAACGGCCTCAACTTCCTCATGATCCAAAAAACAATGAAAGATATTATCTATGCCTCAACAATACAAAGTTTCGTTGATGATAAAGTAGTTTTTAGCTTGATGTCATATACATCGTAGATCGTCTCTCGACAGATGTTGAGAGAACTTCAAGGTTTGAAGATATATCAAAATGTCTCCATACTGGGGGTCTGAACACGAGATAAGGAAAATGTATTCATCTATGAATGAATCGATATGGATAACATCCTCTTCTAATATAGGGAAGTTTGATACCAGCTCGACAAAAAATAGTGATTTCTTAGAATTCGTTGAAGCAAAGTCTAGGTCAAACTCTTGCAGAATAAAAATCCACTTATCATATTTCCCCCCTTTGATACGTCACATAATTATGTATTGAAATGGATTGATGTCTGCAACTACCGTGCTTTTGCAGAGAAATATATAATGTCTTAATGTTCAAACTATGTGTAGGACAACCAAGGGTAGCTTCTCAATGCAAGAGTACTTAAGGTCAGAACTAATTAAATTTCAACTAAGATAGTAGACGAAGTGCTCATGGAGTTCATCTTCTTCCTAAAATAGAACCATGCCAACCGTCCCTTCAAATGTGAAGATATAAAGAAAATAATCTCTATTGTAGTCACGAGGCTTCAACAGAGGCGTTGATACCAATCCTTTCTTCAAAGCATCGAAGGATTCTTTGGATCGCTCATCCCATATAAACATAGTGTTTTTATTCAAGAGACACATGAAACCCTTAGTTATATTGGCATAGTTCACTATAAACTAACCTAAGAAGTTATCCTTCCCCTGTAAACCCTAAAGTTGATTAATGGTGCGCAGGGGACACAATCGAAGTATTGCCTCAACCTTCATAGGATCCACCAGGATCCCATTATATGAGACTAATAACCCTAAGATACATCCATACCTAATGCAAAATATTCACTTGTGAGGGTTTAAATGGATGCGATAATAACTACATATATCAAAAATGAGTTGAAGGTGGGTCGAATGATATACTCTCTTGCGAGAGTGAGAAGCGAGGTCATCAAGATAAGCTTTGACGATGTGTTTGAGATATTGAAACATAAAGGTCATGGTGCGTTGGAAGGTTGATGCGGTTTTTTTAAGGCCAAAAAGAATTTTACGGTATGAAAAAGTTCCCCAAGGACAAATAAATTTTGTCTTCTGTTGATCCTTGGGTTTATTCTCGATTTGATTATATCCTGAAAATTCGTCCATAAAAGAAAAAACCTCACTTCCTGAACACTCTTCGAGAATCTGATCAATAAAATTTGTCAAGAAGTTGTCTCTAAGACATTCCTTGTTCAGGTCTCGAAAATACATACATACACAGATGGTTCCTTGTTTCTTATTCACAGGAACAGGACTAGACACCCATTCAGTGAAAGGAATTGGGTAGATGAAACCAACATGAAGTAGTTTTTCCACCTCTTCCTTAATAGCAAGGGCCTTCCTAGGGTTAATATCTCTAAGACATTGTTGAATAGGTTTTCACCTGGATAAGACTTAATTCCATGTTTCAAAATATGAGGGTTGATTATTGGCATCTCTTCATATGACCAAGCAAATACATCACAAAATTCCTTGAAGAGATCGGTGTAGATATGAATTTCTTCAGGCGAACAATCCACACTGATATATACATTTTAAATCTTTTTATGGATTCGAGAGATGTAGATCATTAGGTAGGAGAAATATTCACCATGTTTCTTGGAGAATAAATGTCTTCCTCATCTAGTTAAACTAGGGCGTGACCGACCATATAACTCAAGGTAGATCTAAAATCGTCATTTTCTATCGTAACAAGCTCTCGGAAGAAGTAAGAGCGATCATGCATATCATCCCATGGCTTATCAAGACCATCCATGACCTCTAAGATGGCTTCATCCAAACTTAAAGTATCATCGATGAAATCATGTGAGAAAGACAATGAGGTTGCCCATATGGGCTCGAGAACAAGATCCTCCTCATCCTTCTACAAGGAGACAAGATCTTGGTCAGCAGTAGTGTCAAGAACAACTTGATACGCGAATTTTGTTGCTAACAGTGGCATGTCCATTCCATTATGTGTCTTAACCTCATAGGACATGTTCGAGGAATTTAGGGTCCAAGGATAGTTGAAAAATGAGGTGCAAAAAGGAATGGACCTTATTAATGAATAAGAAATAATAGACATGACATAAATGTGATGGATTTGTGCCATGAAATCAAAAGTACTCATCAGGGTTGAATACATTCTGACACAAATATACTCAGTTGTCGACTGAGAATTGTCCATCATTGGGATCGACGGTCTAATTGATGCATTTGTACTATCATGCACAAAGGATAATTGATCAATCGTCATGATTTTCCTTTCATGAGGAAAACATAAAGTACAGAAGATGAATGACATGAATGCATCCATGGAATAAGATGAATTATGCCCAAGAAATAAATTATAGTCAAGGGGCACATAAAGCACCTCAAAACCCACCTCCATTGTCTCCCCCCCTAACTGGACCAGAAAGGCATGGAAGAATTTTGTGGGGGCAAAAAGATCAACCATCAAATGCAGTCAATATGGTCGGATATTGAGATAGGCTTGGAGAGCTAATGGCTTTCCAAAAAGTTAGGGACATTACGCATGTTGGAGAGTGTTCATCAATAACAAAACGTTTTATGGTATAGTTCAAGTAATCCACATGGATTTCGAATGCCACGTGATAAGGAAAGAGAGGCCACATGGTTGTAGAGATCCTAAAGAAGATAACAGACTGTTCCTCTATGAAGGACACATTTGGAGCACCTCCAAAGTTGACATCACCCAAGGGCTTTGAATCAGATCCTCGACAATCAAATATCTTTAGGAACCTCTAGAATTTGGGTTGTAGGTAGAGCATTTAAGTAATAATTTTGGAATATGAGGCGGTGGCTCTAGATTTTAAATCTATAAAGGTGTTTCTGGAGGAGGGGGATATTCTAGGCCTAGAACAGTCTGCAAAGAACTGTAATCATGAGACTATGTGGCTACATCAATCCAAGACTTGACAATATTTATACATAAATGGTCACTGTCATGGACTGCGAGGTTTTATTCCCACTCTGTGAATTTCTGGTGTTAGAGGATCTTGAGGCTAGGTGTTGATTATATGGAAATGCATTAGTCAGCACCTTGTCTGGTTGATATAAGAGCCTCATAGCCTCCTAACGTTTTGGGCATAAGTGGGTAAGGTGATCATCTATACAAAGTTTAACCTTTCTCTTTTCATTCTTTCCCTCACCAACATTAACCTTCAATCCATCATTGTTATCATTGTTCTTGGTATTATTATCATTCCTCCTAGCCTTATGATTACCTCATCCTTTCCTTATATTCCCTCTTGGTTTTTGGTCACCATTTGAGTTGGTGGAAAATTGTACAGAATGCACATTCGTTGACTGAGTGGGAGTGGAGCATGAAGACAAAGTTGGTACTATTGTATACTCTCTTAGAGACAACTCCTTCAACGTGTTCATCACCAAGTCTACAAACTTAGTATTTGCAAAGCCTATGATGCCATTGGCATGAGGCCCGGGGTTTTTTCTTGGGTCATAATTTGAAGAATTTCATATAACATGCCAGACTGGGCATATATGAGGTCCAAATGATGGGCTTTGAAAATAGCTTCATCCTCAGTGGTTACCCCAGATGTAGAAACATCCTTCAAGATATAAGGCAATAAATACTTAAGAAACCATTCCAACATGAAATATGGAGGAATGTAGAATTTGATCAACCTCTTACTTCTATGCCACTCTTTGATGTGGTCTGATATATGTGTGTCCTTTCCTTGGCGAAAGGTTGATAGGATTTCTATGTCGATGTCGTAATGAACCAACAACTATAAGTGGTTGAGAAAGACTAGAACCATGTGATTAAAGTTCCCATACACCCCCCTTGGTAGCTCAATGTACCATTTCACTACAACCCCCTTGAGGATGCATTGAAATAGTCTCAAATGAATATAGTTTTTGTTAAGAGAATTGGATGAGCACCAAAGATGAAAAGTAGTGAGGTGATCACCTGGATCCTCCCCAGCCTTTCCCTCGAATTTCAGAATATCTGAAGGAATATTAGTGGGTACAGGGGGCAATGACAGATCATGACATACCTGGTCATTCATTAATCTTAAAAAGTCTACAAAATTAAGCGTGGGTAGAAAAAGGGAGCCATGGTTGCAGAATATAAGCCTATTCTCCTAGGAAAGGTTGTTGCAAAGGAATTGAATCCTATCCAGGGTTCTGGTATAGACCATGGCCCTGTCCAGGATTATGGTATCCTGTTCCAAACTCATTCATAAAAGGTTGGTTGGGAATCACGCCTATAGGAACAATATAATGTGGGTTATAAACATTGCCGACATCTAGAGGTACTCTAGGCTGGGGGCTACCCATGGTATGAAAATGACCTCGTCTGGGTGTAAATCCGTGGGATGGAGGTGGATTCGTCATAACAAATGTATTAGTCAGAATAGGTGTAGAGGAGGAAAATGTAAAGGATGGAACAAAGGGAGTAACTTGTCTGCTCGGTTGATTACTCCATCCAGAACCATTGAGACTAGGATTAGACCCAAAGAGAAATAGAGGTTGACCCTTGACCAAAGGATTCGCTTAGGTGAGTTCCATCAAGCAAGAGAGGAGTATACAGAGGGGCCATGCCCCTAGGTCCAATACTAGGATTTCTATTCTTCGGTGGAATGAAGGAAAAAAGTTGCAATGTAAGGTTTGGCATACCATAAGAGAAAGGGTTAGAGGCCATAGGTATACACTGATAATTATATCCAGGTGAATGAAAAAGAGACCCAAAAGAGTTTGTGACTATGGGTTGAATAGCAACCACATTGTTGAATAAGAGTGATGATGGGAACCTCCAACACTACAACCATAGTGGTTGAAGGTGTCAAAGGATTACCATTAACTATAGTAGGTATGGGAGTCAAACAACTCCTAGTATTTTAATGACTCGACTCAGTACTCATACTTGTATGATCACAAGTCTCATAGGTATAGGTATGTGTACCAAGTTTGATAACTTTACGCCTTTTAGAAGGAAAAGACTCAAGATGAAGTGGTAACTTCAAAAAATGGAAACAACGACAAAGAAGCTAGTCTCACTCCATGATGACTCAAGACTCAAGATAAAAAACAAAATCCTAAGGCCAACTAACAATAAAAGAGCACACCAAAATAAACAAAAGGCCAAATGCACACAAATAGGATATAGTGGCTGAAAAGGGTCCTCTCTCACTAGAGTAGGTATGAATCACCCAAGATGGGCCTAAGAACCCCTTAAAATATCGGATGTATCAAAATTAGTTATAAGGGCCCTTATGAGATTAATAATGCATTCAGTCAGATTCCCCTAGAGAGGTAATCCTCCATAAAGGTTTTTTTTTTTTTTTTTCTGACCCTTATATGACTTAGGGTACCTGTATAATAACCCCTACAATTAACCTATGTGACACCTATGTCAAACAAATAAATCCACTATAATATAATCAATGTGCAGGCGAATAGTCGTAAGTTAGGTCCACTATATGGGCAGGGTTACAAAGCCTTAAATCTCGAAAGAATCACGTCTCAAGGAGGTAAAGATACTAGCAAGACCCAAAAATACAAATAGATCCCCAGAAATATATTTGATGCTAAGAAGGTATTAGAGGGTTATCTATGCAACCAACTTCGCGCGGCATCGTTCTTAACTCTAGTGTGAGCGAAGCCTCTTGACATTAGTAATTATACAATGGATTTCACCACTCCCTTAGTTAGACACATATGTTAAGTTTAATATGCTTGGAGAAATTTTCTCACAAAATCCTATTCCAAGGCCCTATATCTTAAGCTTGTTTTTGTACTCTGAAAAATTAATCGTTACTAATCAATTTTAATTAATCATCATTTATTTTAATGGATTTTTTAACTCAAATGATGCGGTCGTGAAACTGATGATGTTATGAATCAACATATAATAGAAATTAATATGAATATAATGCAATTTCCTAACTTTAATTTCTGAAAAGATGATAAGCTTTTCAAACGAAACTTTCAATCCAATTATGCAATTTCAATAAGATCCAATCTTTCCATAAATGTCAATATCAATACTAAATAACCTAAAAGCAAATGCGAAAATGCAAAATGTATATTTTTGTATTTTCAACATAAAGAAATGAAAATGAAGGAACTCAATAGTAGCCTCATATATAGAACCTATGCATGAAAAAGAGGCAAGCCAAGGAGGATACCAAGAAGAAAACACCCAGACCAAGATGTAAGGACAATTAATGAAAAAGATGAAAAGAAAGAAAAACCGCCTGAAAATTCAACCAAAAGAAGGTTTCCTATCACTCTGTAGGCACTTAATAATTAGGACAGAGACCCAAGAAAACTCAGAAACCATCAAAACTCACCCAACAAACACCAAAATCAGACAAAAAGTTAAGAAAGTTGATGCACGTGTTTGTTTAAGGAAAACTCGTGTATGTACAGACCATATAGAAGGATAGCTCCCGTATGTATGTGTCTGTCGAGGGAAAACCAATGTATATGTATTGAAATATTGCCAGCACAAGGACTAAGCCCATAAATCTCACATGTAGGGTGAAAATAGGTTGTCAAGCAATCAGACGACATGGAAACTCTAGAAAACAAAGAGTAATCAAAGGAGAAAAACACTCCAAACCCCGAAATAGAAGATTCAATCCACAGTATGGTCGCCAATTATGTTACGAAGAAAATCACTCTATGGCAAGGGGTAAACCACAACAAATGGAAATGACTGCAAAAATAAACTCTAATATCAAGTATTCTATATAAATGAATATGATAACAAGACAAGATAAATAACCTACCTAGTCTGGACGTTCGATGAAGACCACCATTGTGCACACAACTCAAAGCTCTATAGCTGCAACCTATCCTCAACAACCAAGATACACAAATATATGGTGATAATATATAATGTTAGCACAAACTATAGCATACTCCATTAAAATTCATAACAAATACACACATGGAATAACAATTCAAATATTTGCAAGATATCAATTGGATGAGAAAAGAGTATTTCTATTAAAAAATGATCCACATAAGTGTATAACTGACAAAATTTTGTGTCGGCACGTCTTAGAACCGAGAAACTAAGGCCCTTCCAGCTGGGCCTCCACCACTTCAATCCTCCACCAAAGAAAACCTCATATATGAAAGACAATGAGGTTCTCCATCGAAGAGGGGAGACTTGGGGGATGAACAATGTGTTCAAACTTTAAAGGATAAAGCAATGGAAACTCAATATGAAGTGATAATTTCTCTAGAGTATACATTCTCTCAAAAGTTAATTTGATATGGCCCAATTTATATCCTTCAAATGGAACCGAAGGGCCGAGTTGGAACGTTTCGAGTATATGTAAGGTTAAGGATCATGCATCTTGTGATGTGACATGGAAACCCAACACAATTTTTAATTTTGGGCACAAATCCGATGTACATGCATTGTAATGGTGCAACCTTCGTATACACATGTTGTAGTACTATTAAGGCGTGTATATGTGGAAAAATATGTTGTTTTCTCTCTAGGAAGTACAAAAGGGAATTCAAGTCTCTATGTAGAAATGGAAAAGACCTTCTAAGCAAGTTGCATGGAGTGAGGAAAATCTTGCTATAACAATTTCCTAACTTTTCTAATGGACGCTCATGTAATATCCAATTGAAGATTTTAAAAAATAAATAATTTTAACTAAATATATAAGTTAGAAACGAATTACTCTATATTAATATTACTATTAAGAAAAATTAACCAATATTATTAATAGTAAAAAGATATTACCAAACTATATAAATAAATTGTTTAAAATAAAAAAATATATATTATTAGAAAGGGGTTTAAATCAAATAAGTTAATTAAGAAAAAAAATATGAAATTAATTAAAATATTATAAATTAAAATATAACGCTAACTTTTTTAATCATGTTTAAAATGGTATCATGTAATGTTATCTTTCAATTAATATTTAAGATGCAATCCCAACCTCCTTAATTATCCTTGAAATTCAATTTTTTAATATAAATTTACCTCTCGATTAACAATCAAATTTACATATAGTGACATAATAACCAAAAATAATTATTTCAAAGACAAGGAACAACCTAGTCTTTCAAACTAAAATAGAATATCAAGTAGTACAAAGAGTGCACTAATAAATGATTTATTGTCAACCTTATGAACTATGTTGTTTGTAAACTAAAACAGAATACTACATAGTACATGTACCACATGGATAAAAGATTTATCGTTTTCGTTGAGAACTAAGTTGGTTGCTTAGTATAATTGTGTAATAATTACCATAATTANNNNTATATATATATATATATATATATATATATATATAAATTTTAATAATATAATTAATTTTAATAATATAAATAATATATTAAAAATAAGAAATATATTTATAATAATTATTTTATGATTATTTGTGTAAATGTTTATAATTATTAAAATCATTTTAAAAATTAATTTTCTGTTAACATAAATTTAAATTTCCATTATCTATATTTGAGATGGGGTGACATGTCCATTCCCACCCCCTCACCATTAAGAATGGAAGCCAATCTTAACTGAGACCCAAGAGCCATGGGATTGTTCATGCAAGTGAACCAATTGGCGACAAGGAAATTCAATGCTCGGGGACAATTGCAGTAGTCATATTGCACCTCCCTGTTAACACCTAGCAATGCATCAATTCTCTCCATTTCTCCTTCCGACCGCAGCAGGTTAGAAACTTTATGTTGTCGGGTGGCCATTGCAACACTTCTTGCAAATTCGTCATTGGCATCACATTTTCAATGCCATGGGACAGAGGCAAGCCGCGTCGCGGCCCTACCTGGTAAGATGCGAGGTAGAGGCGACAGCAGAGGCTAGAGCGAACACTCTCCATGGCCCGCACTCAGAGAATTTAGATAGCTCACCGAAATCGACTGGCGTGGTCACCTCCAATGCCATATGTGGAGGAGGTCACTCTGGAGGAACCCATACAAATCCCTCCTGTTTCTCTTCTTTTCATGGTGCCAAAGAATTGGCAGCCTCCAAGAAACTTCCCTTAGGAAGACACTTAGTTGGCTACAACAACTCACCATGAAACCAACACCATGGCGACAGAAATTGAGTTCCACCTTTTCTATGTCAAGGAGGATTTCCTGGAGGAGCTCCTCCATATGGCCGCTCAGGAAGCCACAGAGTGAGAAGAACACCCCGAGAAGAAGACAAAAGCATAGGAGGGAACGCGACAACAGAGCACCGGGATGGAGCAGAGGATGGAATGCAGGCAGAAACAAACGAGGTTGTGGAGGGTGGCATGTCGAAGGAGGGTGGCAAGGTCCTAGTGCCACCTCCTATCTCGATTGCACCAGAACAATGGCATGTCCCCCTGCCACTCTTCCACCCCGAACAACTATATTTGGTGTTTGACTTGAGAAGCCAACGCATAGATATGATGTATGAAGCCTTCTCCAATGCACAGCAGGGCGCAAATGTCCGACGTGTGCAAGACCCTATGCCCTGCCAACTCGGAATGAACCGAACAATGAAGACTTGGACAAGGCCACCTCCGACACCAACGGGTAATTGCATGGCTAAGAATATTTTATGGTTCTGTTTAGAAGTTTAGATTCTAGTTAGGGGTCGAGTGAGCTCAAACTCTTTAATGTTTAGTTTAGTTACAATTTTCGTTTTCATGCTTAATGGCACTAAAGGCCACCACCCGTCCTAGTTTCCTTTAGTTTCCTTCAGACAGGACATTTTCAATATGGATATCCAAGGCTACTAATTGTTCCAATTTCCACTAATTTGACTACTGGAAACCTATGGACACATGTTTCTTTTTGCATATGATACAATATAACACGATCTGCCCTCTTTTTATTTAAAAATAAATAAAAATTCATTATCTATGGCTGGCAACCTATGGACAGAGGTTTATTTTTGCATATGATACAATATAACACGATCTGCCCTCTTTTTATTTAAAAAAAAATAAGAATTCATTATCTATTAAATATTATTAATTTTTATTTAATAAATCTGAATAACTAGACAAAAACCACTATAATGTCGCACGTCACTATGACCAGCGTTTATAAGTAAAGCCATGAGCTATAAGACTATTCTAAATCCTATTGCTTACCCTCTTCATTTGAAGCATTGAACCGAAAAATCCTATTGCTTACCCTCTTCATTTGAAATATTGAACGGAAAGTGGAACAAAACAATCTTTTATGTATGCCCAATATTTTCGTGATGTATATACACGTTTCTCTCATATTTTTGCATTAATACCGCAAGACTGTTAACAAAGCTACACAGTTGATCATTGAATCATCATTAACGACCATATAAGTACCATGCATTCAAGGATATCAGAGATTCACATCAACTCAAGGCATTTTCTAATAGATTAATAACCACCGGTCGCCCATATACCGATTGTTTATTTCGTAATAGTGTCCTCACTCAGACATGACCGATTTATGGCTGTAGATTTTTTATTTCATAAACAAAACCTAACTGTAATGCCAGAAGATGAAGACGACCACCGTTAAAAGCCACAGAGTTATCGCCTGCAATTTCAAAGATTCGGGGTCAACTTCTGTCGGCGTCAGCTATCGCTTCCAAAAGTGTATCTTTAGATAAAAACGAAATGCAGCTTTGGTTGCGGAGAAGCGAAAATAAAGAGCAGGTTTCATCCGGAGCCGATTGTAACGACTTCGTGTTTATTGTTTATATGTTGAACGCCTGTAATCTTAAATACAGTCTTAAATACAGGAAACTGAACATCAACCCATAAAAAGAAAACGAAGACCCAATTGCTCAACATTTACGAATTCCAGACGTCTATAATTTCATGTTCACGCTTCTTCTTCTCCTTTCTTCTTCTTCTCCTGTTTGTGTCACAATACAGTGGCACCATATGATAGTGTGGAGGTTATTTGCTCCAAGCTTCTTCTCTTTTTTCTTCTTCTCATGTTTGTGTCACACTACAATGGCACCATATGATAGTGTGGGGGTTATTTGCTCCAAAATATGTGTTTAAGTAGTTGTTTTCCTCCTCATAGATGAATTGTTGTGGCTGTTCTATATTATTTTTAAGCAGTAAATAAACAATTGAAATGTCGTGGACAACAATAATTGGCAAAGATGGTATAGTCAAGAAAATGGTTTTCATGCGTAAGATGTTTTCTTTTAGCTTTGATTGTGATGGGATGAAAAAAATATGCATTTCCAACTTTATTCTTCTAAGATCCCAATGAAAGAGATTCTCTCTTGAAGTTTCTACGCACAAGATACCGTATTACATTACATTTCCGGAGTTTAATGCAACATTTTTTATGACGAGGTTGGACAACCTTGTCCATCAATCGAATGGGCCCTCTGATTAAGTCATCGATTCAACTCTGTAATGTCAATGTAGATTCCATCACCCATACAATCGTTTTCTAGACTGTTGCAATTATTTGGTTCATTGTCCCCTTCCATCCCTCTGGTCAGTATCTCCAATATATTATGATATTCAGATGGCAATTGGGATTTATCCAGGGGACCACGTGCATTTAGAGACTCTGGACGAATTCCTTCTCTAAATTGTGACATCGAGGGTGCTTCACTATAGAATTATTTTCACATATGATGTGAAGCACATGCTCTAGGGGATATTACAACGACTTTTGAAGAGGACGTGGTGGCTTTCTCATATTGTGTTTATAATAGAAGTAAGGAAGAAAAAGTTTGAAATGGATGTTGCACAAGATATGTGTGGTGAATCTTTACATAGTCATGCATGAAACCAATATTATTCATAAGATAAACAACTATCGGAGAAACCTTTGATCAGATGTTGTTCGAAAGCAGACGCCCCTGATCTACAAATTTTGGAGACCTGTTGCCTGCAACAAGCTCTTTTAGCCAAATGATATGCCATTCGAACGGATTGGGGATCGAATGAAATTTACAGTTAGATCTTCCCATGGACCCGAAGCTACTAATGCAAAAGAAACACTGGAACTGTTGTGTTAATACTGTTAATATCTCTAAGAATTAAATACCAGCACAAATGAATCTGGAGCTGGAAAAGACATTGTAAATTTTGGCGGTCCAGAGAGGCCAGATCGTGTCCATTTATCTGGTTTGATATTCGCCGAACTGGTAGCACATCAAATAGAGCTTAATAAGTCACTAAGTCACTGTAATTAATATTATCATTAATATTAAGCACAACCATATTATAAAACTGGTTGATACAGGTAGATCAACTTTATTTTTATTTGTATCCATCCAATTTTCAAGTAAACTTATATCAACTATGTGATTGTGTTAGTATTTTAATATTTCAATTATTCATTGTTATAATGAATATAAAGTCTAAATAAAGCCTATAAAACAATTAAACGATGAAAATAAAACTTATTCATCAAAAACCTAAATAGAAAAATTACACATTAAATCAATTGAGGCTATAGTAATTTGATTTTATGACATTTCTATGAACCAACATGAACTTTTAAAATAATCCTACCTGAGATATGAGGTAGAGGACATTTTTTACATTTCTTTTCCTTTTACAGGCAACAAAGGAGGATAGAGATTGGAAGCAGTATCATCTAAAAGAAGTTGCAAACAAGAGATTGGAAGGAAAAACAGTTAAGACAAGAAAATTGGTTGTAACCGCAAATCCCAATCACAATTTACATTAAATCTGTGCAACTCTTGTTACTTTTAGTATGTGAATTTCTACATGAAGTAGATTGTTGAATGACATTTTCTTGGTAATAATTCAACGTATGGATATTGGTGCATTATTAGTTTCTTAATCTTTGAATATGGCCCTTGCATTATAAGTTTATTAATCTTTGAATATGGCCCTTAATGTATACGCTCCAAAGAAACCCTGAAATAACTAATCCATAAGCTCTACTGCATTAGTTTCTTAATCTTTGAATATGGTCCGTAATGCATAAGCTCCAAAGAAACCCGAAATTAACTACAAGAACTAATGCATAAGCTAGAAAGAAACCCTAAAACTAATGCATAAACTAGAAAGAAACCCTAAAAAATTAATGTGTATACTTATTGTAGATGTAAGGTAAGAGAACATAAGACAATAATTCATAACCTGGAAAGAAACCAGAGGAGAATTAAGGTTTATTGTAGATGTAAGGTAAGAGCACATAAGACAATAATTCATAACCTGGAAAGAAACCAGAGGAGAATTAAGGTGTGTATTGTAGATGAAAGATATGTAATTAGAAGTGTTGAAGTATTCACACATTTTCCAGCTCCTAAGAAGATAACGAAGCCCACAATTGTGTCTCATAGTATTGAAAACTCCCCAGCCTTCTTCAACAACCCACCCAGTCTCATCTTATTCAGCAACCCACTCTGTCTCATCTTCACAAAAAATCTTTCTTATCATCAACTTCTAAAACGTACATGGGGTTCCACCCTCCACATAAACGTTGCCCCCTTAAAGAAGCACCAGGTTAACAAACATTAAATGCAATAAAAAAACAAATCAGAGAAAAAAATTCTAGAAAAGAAAAAAATCCAAACTCAGTAAAATTAAAATTTAAAGTGAACTGTCAAATCACAGTAAAAAAAATCTAGAAAAGTAAAAAATCCAAATTCTTTAAAATTAAATGTTAAAAAATCCAAACTCAATAAAATTAAAATTTAAAGTGAACTGTCAAATCACAGTAAAAAAAATCTAGAAAAGTAAAAAATCCAAACTCTTTAAAATTAAATGTTAAAGTGAACTGTCATTGTTATAATAATGACCCATTTCAATGATGAAACACATATTTTGTTACTCAAGAAAGCTAATGCTTGAAATCACAACTTTTCTTTTAGTGTAAGGACTAAGAATATTTCAAGTATACAAAATTTTATCATCAAAATCAAGAACATTAATTTTGGCCATCCATTTTCAATAGGTGAATGTCTGAGTAATTACAAATTACAGAGTTCCACATTGGCTGAGAACATGGTTGATCTTTAATATACACCAACGTCGACTCCAACTATCTCTACAAATTGGCAAGGTGATAGAAGCCTCCGACTTGAAAAGAGAGCGGCAAACATTAATGCATGATGCGAGAAGATGTGAAACGGATAAATCCCATCAAACGGATGTTATCCCTAGATAATCTGAATTTGATTGTGCAACTTGTTCTTTGTGGCGTTCTTCATGCAAGGAGAATATATCCTTTATGATCAACCTGGTCTAGGCTGTAGGCCTTATGCTAGCTAGAGAATGTTGGACACCAATCCAAACACAACTTCATATCTTACAGAAATTATATTATCATAGAAATTGCACTCCAAAGAAACCTAAAATTGAGCATGATTTTAATGAGGGAGATGGAGGTTATAGTGAGAAGAATGTTGATACTTTGAGCATGATTTTAATGAGGGAGATGGAGGTTATAGTGAGAAGAATGTTGATACTTGTGAGAATAGGCATGACATATTTTTTTATGGGATCAAGCCAAGCTAGACACGAAGGAAACCATGAAAAGAACAACATGGTTCTAAGGCATGTAGACACAGATGCACATGTGTTGAAGAAAAATTACAATTTAGTTAATATAAAGACATGTTCTAATGACCAACAACTAACAATTTGATGGTATTAGAGAGAATGTTTCATCAACATATTGGGATTTGGTGATAATGAATTCCTTCAATAGATGAATCTCCATCCTATTATTCTGCATTGGTTACAACCAGATAGACCAAGTTAGAATATGGATAGGGATTGCATTTAATAATCAGTTCAAATTCATGTAAGCCGGTAGAGTCATAGAAACTCCGTGTGAGAACTTGCCAATGTGATGTAATCTCCATGATATAAATAGTAAGACAACCTATGCCTATGCTTGGTGGACTTAGCCCAACTTTTGGGTGAACTACCTAAAATCCCAGTGTTCTTATTTGTATGATTATTAATTATCGTATGTCTCCTCCCTCCTCTAGAAGGGTGCAAAAACATTTGTGCACTTTAGTTGTGTATTACAGTGCGTAAATCTTTAAAGATTTGTGCACCTTAGTTGTGTATTATAAATCTTTAAAGATTTTTACACTTCAAGTGAATCGTGAGGTGTGGACTCGCTCAGTCCAAAAATGCTAGTCTTGAGCATGATTTTCTTCTTGGGAATTTTAAAGTATGGTTATTTGGAAAAGTAAAGGTGGAGTTAATTAAAGTAAAAAAAAAAAATTAATTAAAGAGTCACGTGGGTGGATGAGTTAAAAAGGTTTATTATGGAGTAAAAAGTTTAGTGAATGGTTATGGAGTAAATCTTTTTTATTTATAAAAGTTTTTATTAAACATTTTTTTATTAAAAGGTTTTATGGAAAATATATATTTTTTTATTATTATAAACTTTTTGTGGTTAACTTTTAATCTTATTTATTATTCTTCTACAATTAAAAGGATTTTATAAGTAGTAGACATTAGGAAATTTTTGTGCTAATGGCTAAGATGAAGAGTTTGAAGTTTGAAGTTGAAAAGTTCAGCTGTAAAAATAACTTTGAGCATTGGAATCTCAAGATGTGGGATTTATATGTGCAACAAGGGTTGCAAAAAACATTGAAAGGAAAGTCAACGAAATCAACGACCATGATGGAATGGGAATGAGAAGATCTGGATGCGATTCTTAGTACTATTCGTTTATGTTTGGAAGATGAGGTTCATATTGTAGGAGAGGATACAACATCAGGCTTATGGAGAAAGTTGAAAATTCTATATATGACGAAGTCCTTGACAAGCAAAATCTACTTGAAGAGAAGGTACAAAAGTTGTTGACCATTTAAATACCTTTAATACCATTATAGTTCAATTGACTAGTATGGAAGTTAAATTCGAAGATGAGGATAAGGCTATTACACTATTATGTTCGTTGCGTGAGTCTTGGAATAAACTACTCACCTCTATTAGTTTTAGCTCATGAGAATTTTTAGATTATGACTCTGTTGTGGGATTTTTGTTGGCTGAGGAGATGAGAAGAAAATCTAGTAAGAAACCTCAACTTCAGAGGCGATGATGATCAGAGCTTGAACTAAAGATAAGAATGAGAGAATTTTTTATCGATCTAAGTTAAGACACAGAAAGGGTAAAGAAAAATGATGTTACTGTGGAAAAACATGACATCTCAAGAAAGATTGCTAGAAGAGAAAGGAATCTTAGGAAAAATCTACGAAGGATGTTAGCATATTTGCAGGACCTAGAACTTTCCATTTTCATTTTGAATCATATAGAAGCGGAATTTAAATAAATTAATACCTAAATCCATTTCGTTTTCAGAAATTGGAACCCTCTGCACAGAACCGAAAATCCAGTTTCCCTTTCTTTCCCTGCTGTTGTATGCACTTTCAAATCAATTAGGATGGGTATTCTGAATGTTATTTTATGGGCAGAGAGAGGACCGGTTTCCCCAAGACAATTATTCTCCACCTGTCCATCAGAGTAGGAGATTCGACCATTCCATTACCAAGAGTTCCGGAAACCTAAATCAGCAGTTTTCGTAACTGTTTTATCATATGCGTCATTTAGGAAATTATTCTTACATTCTCCCACTTGGCACATATGATAACTTAATGTTAGAGTTTAACATAGTAGACATTAGGTGCGCCATAAGTCATATTCGTCTTGGTTTTCAGTTTGGTCATCATAATACTATAATTAAACAACCTAGTAATGTGAGTCGTGACGGTTCCATGTCAATAAGATGACATAGTCCCTTTCATGTACCACAACATTAGTAACTTGTTTAAATTAGTCTGTAAACAAGGAGAGATTTGGTAAGGTCCAACAATAATGTCCCTTGTCAGAGACTATTCCTGTCATTATATATTTATTCTCATACATGTACGTACACATTTAAAACAAGATTTATCAAAAAGAAAAAACTTTATTAAGATCTCAAGGTGTCAAATAAGACAAAAAACATTATGTGATCCATTTCATAAAAATAGAAATTGTTATGTGCTACGTTCAATTCCCATTCTATTAGCATTTTCCTTAAATGCCTTTGGTGGTAATCCTTTCGTCAATGGATCTGCAACCATAAGCAGTGTGCTTATGTGTTCAATTGACACTCGTTGTTTCTGAACTTCTTCTTTTACGGAAAAT
>JZKD02S1675377.1:73229-125123 GCA_000966675.3 Picea glauca | reverse complement strand
AAACAAATATATATTATGGGTTTAAATCAAATATATTAATTAAGAAAAAAAATAAGAAATTAATTAAAATCATTATAAACTAAATATTAAAGTATAATTCTAACTTTTTTAACAATCTTTAAAATAGTATCATGTAAGGTTATCTCTCAATTAATATTTGAAAAAAATTAAAATGTAATCCATCCTCTTAATTATCTTTGAAATTGAAATTTTATATATAAATTTACGTCCCAATTAACAATCAAATTTACATAACATAACAAGCAAAAATAATTTCGAAGACAAAGGAATAATCTAGTATTTCAAACTAAAAGAGAATACAAAGTAGTACATAGAATGCACTCATAAAAGATTTATGGTCTCCCTTATGAAATATGTTGTTAGTAAACTAAAATAAAATACTACATAGTACATTTACCACATGGATAAAAGATTTATAGTACATGTACCATATGGATACAAGATTTATTAAAATCATATGAAAAATTAATTTTGCGTAACTTATATTTAAATTTTCATTATCTATTAAATATAAGTTTTTATTAATATATATATATATATATATTTAATAATTCTAAATTACTAGACAGAAACCACGATACCACTATAGTGTTGCACGTCACTATATATATTATTTTCGCAACTTGTTTTTAGTTAAAAGTAAAGCCATGAGCTATAAGGCTATTCTAAATCCTATTGCTTACCCTCTTCATTTGAAGTATTGAAGGGAAAGTGAAACAAAACAATCTTTTATGTATTGCCAATATTTTCGTTATGTATATACACTTTTCTCTCATATTTTTGCATGAATACTGCAACAGAACGGACAATATAAGTACCATGCATTCAAGGATATCAGAGATTCACATCAACTCAAGGCATTTGCTAATAGATTAATAACCATCCGCAGCTCATATACCGTATTAATAGATTAATCACCCGCAGCCCATATTTAGTATAATGCCATTTACATGATAATTACAGCCCGTATTTAGTATACTGCCATTTACATGATAATTACAATTTAATAGATTAATAACCATCCGCAGCCCATATACCGTATTAATAGATTAATCACCGGCAGCCCATATTTAGTATAATGCCATTTACATGATAATTACAATTGAAGATGAAAAATTTATAATGCCAATAATTACAACCGAAGATGAAAAATATATAATGCCACTTACATGATAATTACATTATAAACACTGTAGGAGATGATACGGTGGATAATGAATCGTCAAAAGAAACATAATTATATTAATAAAGCATTAAAGGTGAAATATGAGATTACATTTAACTAGCTGCATATACTTTGGTAAAAAGCACATTTCGGTGAAGGAGAGAAAGCTATCTTAAGCCTGAGATATGTGATTACATCCGAACTAACTGCATATATTAACACTAACTGCATCCTAACTAACTGCATATATATTGATAAAAACACATTTCGGTGAAGGAGAGAAACCTGTCAACCAAAACACATTTTGGTGAGGGAGAGAAACCTAACTTTCTGCAATAAATAACTATAGGAATTCATCTAAATTCTGCCATAAATAACTGTAGGAATTCATCTTAATTAACACTTGATTGCTTCAATAATTTTAGTTAAAGTGCCCTTCCTCCCCACGATTTTAGATAGAGAAAAACCAGCTTCTTTGAGGAGTTCATTCCATTGTTTTGGGGTCCTTTCTCTACCTCCTGGTGAAAGATTCAACATAAGTGCATCTACAACTTTGGCAGATCCTATCAGGTCAAAATCTTCAGTTAAATCCAGGACAGCCTCTGCTATTATTAACCTTCCTTTATCTGGAACAGCCCTGTAGCAGTTGTTCAGTAGCTTGATGCATTCTTCGTCGTCCCAGATATGCAGAAAATGCTTTGATTGACAAATCCAAAATAAACTTATAATTATTAAGGTACTAATATCTTTCATAGACAAATCGAAAGTGAATATTATCAAATAAATAACGTACAAATCCAAAGTGAATATTATCAAATAAATAACGTACAAATAAAATCCATGTCAATAACGAATGGTATTTCTAACCTTCATAAAAATCGCATCTGCGGAGGGTACGCTCTCGAACAGATTTCCGCTGATGTGTTGTATCCCTGCGTGAATGAGAATACGGTTAGAGGAATATCAATGGAATAAGGTAGCGAAATGGAATAACACAGAGCTGTATAATTATAGTTCAGCGTATTCTAAACTTCTAGAGGATTATAGCTGATCCTCGCTGAGTATAATGACAGTACAGTTAGCATCAAAATGTGACGTTGGCAACATAACCGATTTAACTGGATGGGCCATAGAATAAACTTATAAGGTAACGCCGTAACGGGATGGGCCATAGATAACTATATAAACTTATAAAGAATAAAAGAAGTGGAAATACCGGGGAGAGTGGGTGAAGTTGCGATGACGTGAGGAAGATCAAAATTGATGGCGTTGATGTGAGGATACGCATCAGTTATCAGACTCAACACTTCTCCGTGCCCTCCGCCCAAGTCCACCATCGTGTTGACGTCTTTGAAGCCATCATAAGCAGCCAAGATCTCTGTCATACCGACCTTTGTGAGTGACACCATGGCTGCGTTGAAGAGGCCGTTGAGCTCGGGATCGCTGGATGTGTAGTTCCAGAAATCTTTGCCACTCCCAATAGAATTCTGGAAATTATCGCCACCATGAAGCACACGTTCGTGAATATGGTCCCAGGCGGCGACGTAAACTGGGTGTGTCTGCAAGAGAACGAAGGGAACGAGGCTTAACGAATTAATATCCTCGGAGATGAAGTAGATTTTGCTTACATTGGTAAGAGCGTATTTCATGTTCACGGGCGCATTAATTCCCTCCGTTGGATTGATCGCCTGCAAGATTCCCATAGTGGAAAGGTAAGTAAGAATGCGGGAAAGGGCGTCCACATCGGGAGCTTCAGAGGGGAGTTGGGCGGCGATCTGGTGGACGGATAGAGGAACATCGGGGCCGGCTTTCCAGATGATGTCTGGTATTTTAAGACGAAGGGCGCATTTTAGCAGGAAGGGATTCACTACGGAAAATGCCATACTTAGGGCCGAACCCTGGAGCACCTCTTCGTTCTCCATTGCTTGGGTACTCATATCCCTAGCCTGTAGCGGCCCACACTTGTTCAAGGCTTGGATATCGATACCTTTCATTTACCTTAACCGGAGCGCTTGGAATGTGAATGAAGAGGGATGCCAAATATATAATATTTGGTGGTAATCTCGTGTAATCTTCTCAGTCGCACTTTGGATTGTGGTTCAAATTGCGACTGCAGGTGGTTGATTGAAAACCATGGCTCAAATAGATAGATGCGATGAAATCTTATAATCAAACATAAAATTTCTGATCGTGAAATATGTTAATGTTGCTTTCCAAGTAGTTGATTGAAAGCCATTGCCAGGTAGATGCTTTGAATCTTAAATCGAAACATTAAATTTGTGAAATATGTTAAGGCTGTTTTTCATTCAAGTCCACTTTATGGTTAGTAATTAAAAGTGATTGATATATTTCTATTAAAGTAATCGATATATTTAAATTGGTAATATTTTTTATTTTTTTAATTAATAATATTGATTAGTTTAGTGCGTCTAATGGTTAAGAATATGTGTTTTTTTTCTTGCAGGTTGAAAACCATAGCTCAGAAAGATAAATGCTATGAAATCTTATAATCAAACATAAAATTTCTGATCGTGAAATATGTTAATGTTGCTTTCCAAGTAGTTGATTGAAAGCCATTGCCAGGTAGATGCTTTGAATCTTAAATCTAAACATTAAATTTGTGAAATATGTTAAGGCTGTTTTTCATTCAAGTCCACTTTATGGTTAGTAATTAAAAGTGATGGATGTTTTCAGATTTCTGATGGATATATTTTGATTAAAGTAATAGATATATCTAGATTAGTAATTTTTTTTATTTTTTTAATTAATAATATTGATTAGCTTAGTGGTTCTAATAGTTAAGAACATGTGTTTCAGACTTTACCAATCAAATCGCAATGGCACTGCTTCTAGACTTTACCTATATATAGAAGCAGAATGCAAAAGTTTATTACCTTAATTTATGACAGAAGATACATAGAATTTTATATTTCAAGAAGAGCATTAACCTTGGGTGAATAGACGGATTGCCTTAGATTAAGGAGGCATATAAGATTGCCATAATTCATATACATCTTGTACGTACCTATATATAGAAGCAGAATGCGAAAGTTTATTACCTTGATTTATGACAGAAGATACATAGAATTTTATATTTCAAGAAGAGCATTAACCTTGGATGAATAGACGGATTGCCTTAGATTAAGGAGGCATATAAGATTGCCATAATTCATATACATCTTGTACGTACCTATATATAGAAGCAGAATGCGAAAGTTTATTACCTTGATTTATGACAGAAGATACATAGAATTTTATATTTCAAGAAGAGCATTAACCTTGGATGAATAGACGGATTGTCTTAGATTAAGGAGGCATATAAGATTGACAAATAGTTGTTGCATTTGCAAACTAATTAAAACCAATTTCTATATCCAAATTCCAAGTTCAATAACATATTAAACCAAACTCCTTGGATGGGGTGCCACTTGGCGTTAGCAGACACTTGGAATGGAGCGGCTAGGGAAGTTATTAATCCATGTTGCCAACCCACAATCCATAACCACAGCATGGCTCACACCCTCGAAAGTAATGGTAGTGCCCCTACCGCAAAGGGTTAATGGCCCCTCGCGCAAGCCAAACCAGGGGTACCAGACTTAGGGAGGATGTCAATTCGGCTCTAATGGTTATCCCTCCCATCAATTCACGGAGTAATAAGTGGGCAATTTCCCTCATGCACTCATCCTTTCCCCCTCTGCTCTTGCTCATGCTCCTCGGCTCCTCTGAGCATTTTTTCACCATCACCCTCTGTGTTTTTTTCTTTGAGGAACTTTTACCTTACCCTCCCATCACTCCACTCCTTTGCTCCATCGCCCCTACAAATGTGTTGGCTTCACTGCTCCATTGCTCTCTCTTACGAACTTGCACCATTCCCTCGACCCTCATAAGAGTCTTCTCTACCAATTCACCAATGCCTCTTTGTTCTCGGTTCTTTTGAGCTATCCCAAGCATTTTCTAACCGCCTCACTGCCCTCAGCCCCAGGCCTCTACATTTTTTCTATCATGCCCAAAGAAAGGTGGAAGTCTATGAGAGGTGCGCGGTACTATAGCACCCTCTCGAGGCATGACAAACTTTCCTCCTCTCAATTGGCTCTCATTACCTGTTTCTCTCGCCATGGGCACACCATCCAGGGTCATCGGCATCGCCTTTGTCCTCCCCACACTCCTTCCATGGAAATATTCTGGCTAAGGAGGAAGCACCACCACCGAGCGAGCGCATTCCTTTGGCCACTAGTCTTCTGCCCCCCCCAAAGCTCAACCGTCAAGACCCTTATTATGGTGACGACAACTGCATGGTGGAGGAGGAAATCCTCTGAAGCTGACAGGTGGAGAAGATGGTGGTCATCAGTGAGGACAAGGAAAATGAACGGCCTTAGCTCTATGCAAATTGCTTCACAGAGGAACACCTCCAACTTATATTTGAAATTAAAAAAAAACAAGGTGATAAGATGCACTGACAACGCATCCTCGACCAATGACTGGACATTATGTTCGATGCACTAGCAATCCTCGACCAATGACTAGACATTATGTTCGATGCACTAGCGGATGCTCCTGCACAGACTTGATGCTCAACGTGTGGCCAACAGTACACCACTATCTATAAAATCCATGGCCATTTAAGCTCGCGAGTGGAGTAAAGTCTCAAGGTTTATGTTCTTTTTTTGTCTAGTTGTAGGCTTAAGTTTTTGGTTTATTCTAGTAGCACACTAGATGGTCATAGAGGTCACCCACATACTCTCCATAAAGTTTTGTTCATGCAGTTAGGATGTATAATTTTGTTTACCTAGTTTTGGTCAAACAGTTTCAGTTCATACAGTGATGTGTCAAACTTTGAGCCTCTAAAAGTCACTTGTTCATTTCTGTGGTAGAAGAGGTACTAACACTTAACAATGTATAGATAACAACAATTATTAATGCAAGGTCCTTCATTTTATATTATTAATACAGGGACCTTCTTTTTATTTAAAAAAACCATATTAAACCAAACTAATTATTGCGAAGGTCAGTGACATATCCCATATTTCATTAAACTGACTTTAATAAAGAGAAAATATAAACAGGTCGATTTCTCTAACATATATAGAGGGGCCTTAAATGAAGAAGACACTAGGTCACTGTGACTATCACCAAACCTCAGATTGTAACACAATAATCTCTTTGCAACGGCAACGACATTGCCACACATTAATCAGAATAATATTTATAATGAGTAATATGAAACAAATATATCTAGCGTTAGTGAATAAAAAACATAAAAAATCACATAAAGTAGATAAATTTAAATTTTGAAAAACTCTTAGCCCTACTCAATCTAAATCTAAATTTCTAAGGAAGATGAAGACAAGGCTATAAGAAAGATACTGAATTTCAAGGAAGATGAAAACCAAGTCTATAAGAATTGTTTATGCCTCTAAACAGTTGTGTTGGGGTTCTACGGGCTAAAGCTTGTGGTATGCCATAATAGTGTTAATGTTATTAGAAATGCGCGGTATACATAAAACGTGGTCAAAGTACTTGTTAAACCCTAACTTCTGATTTACTAAATATTGTATCACAACCTTCCTTTACACGAAAATATTCCCCAAATATTTTTAGTTACTTAAATTGTGGCCCCTATATTATGACGCCATTGTTTTCATAACAAAACCTATCATATAGCACTCAATCTCCCCCCAAAAAACACCTCTTCCTATAGATTTTAAAAACATAATCATAATATAAATTCCCTATATTTGTGATATTTTCACTTTCGTCATGATGCTGTGTGCATTTTGTCGATATACCAAATACTTTACTTAATTGAAAATTTATTAATATTTAAAACCATGTGTTAAAGTTAGTAACATATGAATAAATCGAAACCTACTTGGCAGTATTTTCACTTTATTAATATTGAAAACCATGCTTTAAAGTCGCAACATAGGTGGAATAAATTCAAACCTAGTTGGTAGTAAAAGCAATGGCTTGAATTTGGATGCCATGAAAGTCAAGCCATGTCTTTCAATATCGTTAAACTCGTGGACTTAGTTCCTTTCTTCTTTATGCATGGATTTGTTCTTTCTTCCTTATGTATGGATTTTGTTCCTTTCTTCCTTCATGACTTTTAATACAAACAAATTGCTAATAAAATCAATTTCAATTTAAGGATTTTAATATTTAATATCAAATTATATAAACTTCATGATTTTTAATACAAACAAATTGCTAATAAAATCAATCTCAATTTAGGGATTTTAATATTTAATATCAAATTATATAAGCCTAGAATTTGTTGGGTTCATTCATATGAATAAATGACTTGTCATGGATCTTACTATCAACAAATTCAAATTAAACCCACAACTTTTCAGCTATAACTTTTAATATCAATAAACTTAAATCATACAAACAAATTTTAGATGGCTAAAAATGTCAAGCCTAAAGCTTTCAATACTAAAATATATGACTAAAATTTGTTAAGTTTGTTGGTATTAATACATGACTTGCTTTTGTCAACAAACTCAATCTCAAGACACAACTTGCTATGACATTCAATATTAAGAAATTCCAACCCCCCCACACACACACACATATATATATATATATATATATATATATATATATTTTAATCCCATCAAATGTAATCTATAACTTGCAATATAAGTAAATTCAAACACTGACTTGAACTAAAAAAATTCAAATTATAGCTTTAAATTTTAATTATGTATAATTTTTATCGAAAGCTTTGACTTAATATTGGTGACATCCAAAATTTAACTATAAAATTGAAGGTCATCCATTCAAACTTGTGATTTTTAAGGAGGAAATACATGTTCTTAACCATGTGTGTGTGCACTTGTAAAGTTGATATTGAAATATTTTACAAGGTGAAAGTTGAAATATTTTTTTGTTATTAATATTTTGTTTAAATACCATGTGTCAAATCCATGTTAAACAAAGCAATTTTTAGATATATCTCTAACATTAAGATGTAAAAATTTGGATGAATAATACTTCTTATATTTTCCATATATATATATACTTTTTTTTTCATTGAAATATTTTATTTATAATCTAAATTAATTTTATTTTTTTTAAATATGATATGTGAACTCCCTAATAAACTAATAAAATATGAATAATATCCATAAACTAAAATGCCAATGAACTCAAACCATAATTTAAATAAAAAAATTCAAACCATGACTTTAAAAATTAAAAATATATAATATAATATTGAAACCCCAACTTACATTGAAACCATCTAAAAATATAATACTGAAAACCTAACTTACATTGAAACCATCTAAAATTTAACCATATATTTAAGCCGATTAGGTGTACACTATTGAGAACTGCTATAGTAATTCATCTTTAAATTACGCTGATTAGGCGTCCCCTATTGAGAACTGCTAAATTAATTCATCTTTTAATTAAACATTTGCAGTAAATGGAGGAGATTCATTAAATGAAGTATATTCTCATCGCGTACATCCAATGGAGGGTTTTGATTTACAAGGTTAAAATCTCCGCAGTTTCTAAAACATAAGTTAGTCATTAGTGAAAGTGATTAGAAAGTTTTAAATCCTTCTAAAACATAAAGTTTTATATTTTCGTAAATAGAATGTCGTACTACATATTTTCACTACTGCGGTGTTCTACCCTTAGGGGTTGTAATCGTACCATTTACATTTCTTCTTGTTTCATTTATCTTTAATCAAAGCGTTGTTGTATCCATTGGGTGTTGTTGTATCCATTGGCATAAGCGATTTTACAGCTAGCTACTATTACAGATTGAAAAAATTGCGATGACTACTTGCGACAAAAATATTTTTTCGTCGCAAAATTCAAGAGAAAAAGTTTAATTTTTCAATTTTGTTCTAAATCCACTCTGTACTCATCGCTATATTAACAGAACCAAAATTTTGTTTGTTTTGTGACAATCATCAAGATGATGGACTATTGTCTCTATTTCAACGAACTTGTGTATTTGTCGCAAGAGCGATGCTCACTATTGACCGTTACACTTTTTGATACTATCCATATTGACCTTTATACATTTTGACAAAGTCTAAATTGATATAGTAAATGTTCATTGCAATAGCGACAATATGACTGTTATAACCATTACACTCTTTGAAAAAGTGACCTAAATATATAGTCAACGTTCATCGCAATTACGACGGCAGTGACCTAAATTGACCATAAATATTTGATGATTTAAAGACGTTGCGACAAACTTGATGTAACAACGATGATTCTGAAAGGATATTTTTGTGCGGAAGAATGTTGCAGAATATATTTAGAGGTTGGGAAAAATGTAAAGCGGGTGAAAAGGGTGATGGTAGAAGTTATTTCCCTTGCAAAAAATGTTGTCTCATACGTCCCATAAGAATTTTGATAGAAACAACTACAAAACATTGTAGGAAATATGGGCACATTGATGGTTGATCAAATGAATATCGTCCCATGGTAATTAGCTATATATTCATTATTTGTTTTTATATTGTCAACTTTATACAAATATATATATATATATATATATATATATATATATATATATAGTTTGAATGTTTTTTATAGTATACACTAATTTTGCATGAATTTTTTTAATTATAAAGTTAGAGTTTCCCTCTAACTTTCTGCAGAATAATGCACCAAGTATTAGTAGAAAAGATTTTGTACAAGTTGATGAACATCATGACCAAGCAAATGAGGATCTCATGGAAGAAGATGATGGGAAAACTAAAGTTAATGATCCCATGGAAGAAGATGATGGGACAAATCAAATGATCCAATATTTGTTTTCGTAGCTGGATGAGGTTGGGGACAATGATGGTATTTATGTCAACCTCTATTCGAAAAGTAAAATAAATGACTTTATGAAGGATCAAGAGAAAATCTTATCTTGGCTACATTACGGCTAGTGAAATTAAAGGTTATGAATAATTTGTCGAACACTTGTATGATACATATCCTAAGGTATGTAATATGTTTCATCTCATATTATACATAAATGTTGATTTTTTTCTATTTGCTTTTAGTGTTAATTAATGTGTAAAATAAGAATGCAATTTTTACAATTAATATTCTTTACATTAGCTAGTTATTTGTTATGTTGGAGATTTTTAGGTTACTTTTTGTTACCATAGTCAAATATTTTACCTTGCACATATCAAGGTTTGCATGCCATTATGAAAGACATTGGAATGGATTATCAAACTATAGATGCATGACCTAATGATCATATTATATATTATGGACAACATGTTTGTAAAATAGAATGTTCGCAATGTCTTATCAGTAGATATCGAATCGATCAAGTAACAAAAAGGGTGCCTCGAAAGGTTCTTCATCATGTTCCCATAATTCCACGTTTGCAACGATTGTTCAGCTATGAAATCATAGCACAATTTATGGATTACCATGCATGTAACATAAGTGGAGATGGTGTTCTTCGAATGCCTTCCGATGGTTCTTCATTTAGGGAAATTGAGGGAAAATGGGAAGATTTCAAAGATGAACCTCATAATGTTAGGCTTTCATTGGCAGCTGACGGTGTTAATCCATTCAGAGAACTTAGGTCTATTTACTCAGTGTGGCCTATTTTTGTTATCAACAATAACATTCCTCCTTTGACGTCAATAAAGAGGGAGCACATAATGTTGACAATGATTGTTCCAACTATTTGTTTACATTAATTTTTTGAATGTAACATTTTCATTTGTTTCAATTTTTGCATAATATTTTTTATTTATTTATTTACTTGTATATATATTACATGATATCATTCTTATAGTAATTATGTGTAATTTTAAACAATTAGGTAAGTACCACTTTAAAGATATGAATGTATATATCGAGCCTCTTAATGACGAGCTACTAAAGTTATGGGTTGGCATCACAATGTATGACATATGTAAACCAATCAGGGAGAATAAATTTAAATTTCATGGAATACGTTTATGGACAATTCATGATGCCCCTGGACTAACACATTTTTGCGGTATGTAGCATTATAATATTTCTCATTGTATAACTGACAATAATCCATTTGTTGTAGGTCTTCAAACAAAGGGTAAATTTGCATGTCCATTTTGTGGCCCTAAGATGAAGTATCGTCATTCAAAAAGTTTACGAAATGTGGTGTTTGATGAGTATAGGAACCTCCTCCCTAAGAACCATATGTATCGTACTACTGAAAAACATCTTTTCAATGGGAAAGAGATTGGTTTAAAACCATGAATAATGACACCTCACCTATGGAGGTTGGAATATAATAGAAATCGTCAAGGTACTCAATTTCTTTATGCATCATAGATCTTGTAATGTTTTGAATGTTTATTTTAATCATTGAATTTATTTTATCGGATTTGATAATTATTTTTGTGATTTATTTTATGCTTCTTGAAGGTTGCAATCATCATGAAGGTATTAATAATGGGCTTCCATGAGGAATGAAATGTTATCCTTCTCAATTCATGATTTTTCCGTACTATGAGGATCTAAAAATAGCTCATTTGTTTGATACAATGCATATCAAGAAGAATGTGACAGAAACGTTATGGCAAATCATAGATGGTAGGAGGGACAAAGAAAAAATTGTCAAAATTTGTACTCACATTTAGGAAGCCAATCATGGAATGCGAAGTGTGATCTGATATTAAAATAGATCAGATGGAGTACTAGACCGAAATAATATTTCATGGTTATTAACAAAGCAACAAAGAAATGATGTAAAAGAGGCCATTCAAAGAATTAAATTTCCCACGGGTTTTGCTTCAAACATAAATAATATCTTAATGAAGAAAGGTGAATTTGGTGGGGTAAAAACACATGATTGGCATAGCTTCATTAAGGTAATAATTTTGGTATACATATTTATATATAGTGGCCTTATACATCTTTTATTTTTTTTATTTTTTCTTGTCTACTTTGGTTGAAACAAATAACGATTCATTTTTTTGTTACAGTATGTTCTATCGCTATCTCTCCCAAACGACTTTCACAACAATGCCAAACAAGTTATATATGATCTTGGAAAATACATGAGGTAAGTAGTTGTGAATTATATGCAAAAAGTTATTTCAAATTATTGTTGCACTTAATGACACGTGTTTTACTTGTAATGTAATATATTATATTATGTTATGTTGAAACATGTTATTTTCTTATGTCATGATCTCATGTAGATGGTTGTCATTGAAGGAAACCCATGAAGATGATATAAAGTATTCAAAGAGATAAATTCTTCATCTAATGTGTGAAATGAAAAAGTATATACCTCCAACATTTTTCAATGCATAAGAACACTACCTCATACACCAAGTTGAGGAGATTGAAATTTGTGGACCTTTTCACACAAGGTCAATGTGGATGGTCAAGAGGCACTTGAAATCATTGAAGGCATTGGTTAGACAAAGAGCACATCCTGAGGGTTATATGGTAGAGGGATATATGGCATATCAGTCCATGGTGTATATTAGTCAGTATCTTCTTAAATTAGTAGTGCTAACTATGCATGTAGTGGATCACATTTGGGATGTGAACTCCATCATAAAATTTGAATATAAGGAGCATCTATTGGGGAAAGGTAGAATGAAAACAATGAGAGGTAATATATTAATAATTGTGAAAATTTATATTAATAATACATATAAAGTTTCATTTTTTGTGTATACGATCATACTCATTAATATATTAATATAATTTATTTCATAAATTATTAATATTTATAATTACCATCATATTGGACGTTATAACTAATATTTAATATTGGTGAATTATGATTTTTTGACTCAGTTTCTCAAGAGTGGGATGCATTGCATTTTAACATTGTAAATAATCTTGATTGGATGAATGTATGGATTAAAAGATGTAAACAACATAATGGAGGTAGGTTATCATGGCAATGACTGTTTTAATTGGTTAGAGAATCTCTTCGTAACATAGATGCCAATGTTATGCAAAGAGAAACTGATTTAGCATATGGTTTGAAAGATGGACAACGAAAATTCACCCATTTTGTTCAGTTTTTTATATTATATTAATGTGACGACATGTGTACTGTATTTTTTAGATACTTTTGAAGTTATATAAATATATGTTAATTTATTAATTGACAATGCATCTTTTACATATCTGACATATTGCAGTTGAAACACCACAAGGCTATTGATAGTGGGATAATTGTAGTATTCCAGGTCACTAATGTTTCCTCTAGGAGCGACAGACATCCCCGAGAATCTGAAAATAGATACTATGGGTATTTAAACAATATAGTTGAGTCTGAATTTAATTCCTTCAAATTAGTTATGTTTGATTGCAAATGGTATAGGTTACGAATGTATAAACACGATGAGAAAAGAATTGTTATTCAACATGCCAATGGATTTCCAATGATTAAAACAACGATGTTTGAAAGAAGACATAATCACTATGTTTTTCCAAGCCAATGTGAACAGGTCTTTTACTCAAATGTTCCAGGTGAAAGAGGTTGGTCATTTTTTGTTAGATATGATCCAAGAGGAAGGCCAATTAAGTATACTCATTTACAGGAAGAAGATGATATTGAAAATCAAGAAGATGTTTCGACATATCAGACATATATGGAAGATCATGTAGGGTTGATAGATAATGAAGAGGAAGAAGATCATGATCCAGGCATAGAAGACAATATTGCAATTCTTGATGATTATGTCAATGAAAATATGCTTGAAAATGACATTGATGAGGATGATGATATCATCAATCCTTTCAACATTGTTTCTGAACCGGATGGTGATATAGATGTCGAGTTCGATGAAGAAGATCAAGTTATAGAATAAAGATGATTACATAGATGTTGAGGTTGGATTAGGAACGTGACCATATAATATTTTAATTTGTATGAATTATTCTTTTAAAATAATTTACTTATAATGTCATGGGTTAATTACATCCTTTTAAGTTTTATGCCACATTTTTATATCGTATTGTTTAATTATTAGGTCAAACCTGAAAATAGTTTCCAATATACTAAAGTACGTGGTAGACTAAAAATATCATTTAGAAACAAATAATTTCATGTACCTTCAGTAATTTTTGTTTTTGTAGTTTCTATGCATGAATCTTAATACGAAGTTGCTTTATATTATTTTCTAATTTATAGATTGGGTTTTGGGGATCAATTGAGAGTGATGTGAAGGGGAGGGAAGGGGCCATATGATATTCCACCTTCATGTGGTTGGCCTTGTTCATGAGAGGATAAGTTATTCTTGAAACCAAGAGAAGTTCTTTCATTTTTATACCATCCTGATCATATAACATTTCATCAATATTGTTGTCATAGTATTGCATCAAAGAAGTTTTGATGAACATGTTTTCCATTTCTATAGAAAAAAAAATTTAACCCTAATTTTCTTTCAAAGTACACAATTTGGTTGATGCGATTTTTAAGTTTGCATGAGTCTTTCTTCATTTTTCCTTCAGGTTCTACATTAATGTAGATACAATGTGTCTGTGTCATAGTTGTGATGAAAAATCCCTATTTTTCATTGATTGTGTAATCAACGCCATAAGAATACTCCCTTTCACTACTAGATTTTGGGACGTGTGTAATGTCGAACGAATTTTACAAGGAAAAAGGAACGAAAATTGTATAAGGACTAGACACCGATAACAGTGACCTGTGAATGGGGCCAACGTTGAAACCTTTTCAAACAATTTTTATATTCACTGAAATTTTTCATGGATAGACTATTTTCATGCATTAATGATATGGGAGGGTTTATGGACTCAAATTTGACTCACACAACCACTTTATTCCATAATCAATTCATCATGTAAACCATAAACCCTAATTTTCTTTCAAAGTACACAATTTTGTTGGCGCAAGTTTTATGTTTTCGTCATTCTCTCTTCATTTTTATTTTAAGTTCTAAATTAATGTATATAAAATGTATATGCATCATAGTTGTGATGAAAAATCCCTCTTTTTCATTGATTGTTTAATCAACACCATATAAATACTAGAGGCAGGCTACAATGAAATGTGAATGGGGACAACATTGAACGTTTTTCAAATTGTATCTCTATGCATTGAAATTTGAAATGAATAGACTATTTTCATGAATTAATGATATGGGATGGTTTCTAGACTCAAATTCCACTCAAAAACACACTTTGTTTCACTCACACACCCACTTTGTATTTGAATCAAGGTCCATCTATCTTGCAAAGTATCAAATTTTAATTTCAATTTGATAAACAAATATGAAATGAATGCAAGAATCATTTGATATCATCGCAAGAGAGATGAATATAAATAATCTTGCGACAAATTAGCTATACTATTGATGAAAAAAGTTTGTCGATGGTATAGCTAATTCGTCGCAAGAATGTGTCTAATTTGAATGGTGTTACATGGTTTGCAAGGATTGTAGGGATTATAATATGGTTTAATGTAGTGTAGTCTATAAAAATAATCTCTATTCCAAACCTCAAAATGGATAGTACCATATATTGTTCATAAGACAAATATTTTTTGTATGTTTCCTTTGTGGTGGCTCAAGCCCTTGTTACACATGATGCATGACAATGAAGTGTAACAAATTGACTATTGAATGATAGTGTTATGTCACACATGGTTAAGGAAAGAAAATAAGGTTCTTAGTTCCTATTTGAATCTTCTTAGAATTGAGATTTGTTACATAGTCCTTGAAAAAAAACAAAAGACTTATGTAGTGGATATTTTGTCTTTGTGTGGGACATTTTATGCCATTAGTATGTTTTGTACAAAATTAATGTATATTGGGGACTAAATCATGGTCAAGTAACAAGGAGAAAGGACAAAGGAACAAAGAACGAGGAACAAGAAACACAAAACAAGGAACAAGGAACAAAAATTGTACTAGGACTAGACATTGGCAATAGTGACCCATGAATGGGGCCAACGTTGAAATTTTTTCAAACAATTTCTGTATGCACTGAAATTTGACATGGATAGAATATTCGCATGCCTTAATGATATGGGAGGGTTTCTGGGCTCAAATTTGACTCACACAACCACTTTCTTCCATCATCAATTCACTATGTAAACCATAAACCCTAATTTTCTTTTAAAGTACACAATTTGGTTGATGCAATTTTTAAGTTTTCGTCAGTCTTTATTCATTTTTCCTTCAGGTTCTACATTAATGTATATACAATGTATCGGTGTCATATTTTTGATGAAAAATCCCTCTTTTTCATTGATTTCTTAATCAATACCATAAAAATACTAGAGGCGGGCAACAGTGACATGTGAATGGGGCCAATGTTGACATTTTTTCAAACTGTATCTGTGTGCATTGAAATTTGACATGTATAGACTATTCACATGCTTTAATGATACATGAGGGTTTATGGACTCAAATTTCACTCACACACCCACTTTATTCCATCATCATATCATCATGTAAACCATAAACCCTATTTTTCATATGTTCTAGTAGATATGCTAATGATTCCAAATTTCATATTTGTATTTGACTCAAGGTCTAGCTAGCTTGAAAACTATCAAAATTTTAATTTCAAGTTGATAAACCAGATATGAAAGGAATCCAAGCATCATTTGATATCGTTGTAGGAGAGACGAATGTAAATAATCTTGTGATGAATTAGCTATACTATTGACGAAAAACATTTGTCGATAGTATAGCTAATTCGTCGCAAGAATGTGACTAATTTGAATGGTGTTACATGGTTTTCAAGGAGTGCAGGGATTATAATATGGTGAAATATAGTGTAGTCTATAAGAGCAATCTCTATTCCAAACCTTAAAATGGATAGTACCATATAAATCTTGTTCATAAGACAAATATTCTTTCTATGTTTCCTTTGTGGTGGCTCAAGCCCTCAGTACACATGATGCATAATAATAAAATGTAACAATTTGACTATTGAATGATAGTGTTATATCACCCATGGTTAAGGAAATAACACAATTTTCTTAGGTACTATTTGAACCTTCTTAGAATTGAGATTCGTTACATAGTCCTTGAAAAAATACAAAAGACTTATGTAGCGGATATTAGGTCTTTGTGTGGGACATTTTATGCCATTAGTATATTTTGTACAAAATTAATGGGTCTTGGGGAATACAACCTGGTCAAGGAACCATGAACAAGGAACAAGAAATGAGGAACAAGGAACACAGAACAAGGAACGAGGAACATAAATTGTACTAGGACTAGACACCAGCAATAGTGACTTGTGAATGGGGCCGACGTTGAAATTTTTTCAAATAGTTTTTGTATGCAATGAAATTTGACATAGATATACTATTCACATGCCTAACCGATATGGGAGTTTTTATAGGCTCAAATTTGACTCACACACCCACTTTCTTCCATCATCAATTCATCATGTAAACCATAAACCCTAATTTTCTTTCAAAGTACACAATTTGGTTGGTGGAAGTTTTAAGTTTGCTTTAGTATTTCTTAATTTTTATTTCAAGTTCTACATTAATGTATATACAATGTATCCATGTTATAGTTGTGATAAAAAATCCCTCTTTTTTGTTGATTTCTTAATCAACACCATATAAATACTAGAGACGTGCAACAATGGCATGTGAATGGGGACAACGCTGAAATTGTTTCAAATTGTTTTTGTGTGCATTGAAATTTGACATGGATAGACTGTTCGCACGCCTTAACGATATGGGAGGGTTTTTGGATTCAAATTTTACTCACACACCCACTTTATTCCATCATTATATCATCATGTAAATCATAAACCCTATTTTATATATGTTCTAGTAGATATGTTAATGATTCCAAATTTCATATTTGTATTTGACTCAAGGTCCCTCTAGCTTGCAAAGTATAAAATTTTAATTTCAAGTTGATAAACCAAATATGAAATGAATCAAAGCATCATTTGATATTGTCACAAGAGAGACACATGTAAATAATCTTGCAACAAATTAGTTATATTATCGACGAAAAAAGTTTGTCAATAGTATAGCTAATTTGTCGCAATAATGTGTCTAATTTGAATGGTGTTACATGGTTTGCAAGAAGTGTAGGGATTATAATATGGTGCAATTTAGTGTATTCTATAAGAACAATCTCTATGAAAAACCTCAAAATGGATAGTGCCATATATATCTTGTTCATGTAAGACAAATATTCTTTGTATGTTTCCTTTGTGGTGGCTCAAGCCCTTAGTACACATGATGCATGACAACGAAATGTAACATTTTGACTACTGAATGATAGTGTTATGTCACCCATGGTTAAGGAAATAACACAAGGTTCTTAGTTCCTATTTGAATCTTCTTAGAATTGAGATTCGTTACATAGTCCTCGAAAAAAGACAAATGACTTATGTAGTAGATATTTGGTCTTTGTGTGGAACATTGTATGCCATTAGTATGTTTTGTACAAAATTAATGGATATTGGAGACTACACCATGGTAAAGGAACAAGGAACAAGGAATGAGGAACAAGGAACATAGAACAAGGAATGGAAGTTTTACTAGGACTAGACACTGGCAACAATGACCTGTGAATGGGGCCAATGCTAAAAAAATTTCAAACAGTTTCTGTATGCACTGAAATTTGACATGGATATACAATTTTCATTCCTTAACAATATGGGAGAGTTTCTGGGATCAAATTTGACTCACACACCCACTTTCTTCCATCATCAATTCATCATGTAAACCATAAACCTTAATTTTCTTTCAAAGTACACAATTTGGTTGATGCAAGTTTTAAGTTTTCTTTTGTATTTCTTCATTTTTCTTTCAGGTTCTAGATTAATGTATATACAATGTATCGGTGTCATAGTTGTGATGAAAAATCCCTCTTTTTCATTGATTTCTTAATCAACACCATAAAAAGACTAGAGGCGGGCAACAGTGACATGTGAATGGGTCTAATGTTGAAATTTTTTCAAACTGTTTCTATATGCATTGAAATTTGACATGGATAGATGATGCAGAACCCCTATCCCTCTTAAGGGCTGTGTGACCTCCCAGTCAGGATCTTCTGGTTTCGGAGCTGAAATGACTCTTTTGGTTCCAAGCTAGAACCCTTTGAATGAACAGAAAGGTCCCATCCACAAATGCTCAGTTGACCTTTCCAAGCGCCAAGCGTGAGCTCCCATAGTACGCTACCAAGATCCGTGACCACACCCTTATCCTTGAAGCCTTTCACTATTTCATGATTCGGGGTTTGGGAGACAAGGACCTTCATCCTTCCAACTAGTGATACCCGAGATCGTGATGTGGGCCAATAGTCCAGATCTACCTGTGATCAATGGTTCAATTCGAATTGCGGTCTCACAACTCGAAGTTTTGAATCACAAAGAATTCTACCTCTTAGCTCATGATTCCCGAGTTCTCGAAATGGACTAACCTCGCTATCTCGCGATCTCGCATCTAGAAGTTTTGAAGCACCAAGAACACTGCCTCCCAACTCACAATGTCCAAGTTCATGAAATGGACATCCCTTGTTATCTTGTGATCTCGCGACTCAGGGTTTTGAAGCACTAAGAGCACTGCCTCCTAGCTCGCAATGTCCGAGTTCGTGAAATGAACCGATGGTCCAGATCTATCTGAGATCGATGATCACTATTCTCCCTAAGCTTTGGGCATCAAGAATCCTTCGCCACTAACTTCCTTCCAGCTCCACCTTATCCCACGACTCGTGGAATTTCGACGTTTCTCCTCGAGGACTCTCCACCGTCCATTCAGAACCCTGAGATCTCCCCTCCTGGATCTATGCAAGGTTAAAGCCTATGCTCCTACCTCAAATTGGATGGTCCGCGGGATTCTCCACCACGATCCAACACTCAACGACGTTCTTCCTCTTGAGATTTTACTCGCTTCAGACTTGGAATATTTTCTGAGTCTTCAGATCCTCATTCTTCGTTCCTACCAGGTAATGAGTTCTTGGATCTCGATAACACTTTCCGAAGTGTTATGCCTTCTGAGCTTTGTCTAGTTCAGACTTTGATTTCCCGTGCACTCCTTACATCCGAGGGATTTCAATAGCTCAAATCCATGGTACTTCTCGCAGAGAAATTCCTCCTGCTCTCCTTACATTCCTCTCTGTCTCAATGCACACTTTGCAGAGCTTCCAATGAAGAGAAACAATTCAAACTGGAAAAACTCACAGTTCCATCCAGTTGTTCATGTAAACATAAATGATAGGAAAATGCACACAGTCCACACACCATAAATTTAGATCAATTTTCCATTCTGCTATATTCACAAGTGCCCAATGGCTACAGAATACATTCAAAATTACAGTAGCTCAAAAAAAACTAAGATCTACTGCTTACTCGTACTTCTCTCTTACAACTAATTTCTCTTTGTATTCCCTCTCTCTGTATTACAGCTCTACCTCCCTGGGTGTACAAAATTCTACATAACTCAAAATGATTCTAGGGTGTTTCCCTAGCTACTTGCCTACTCTAACATTCATCCTATGCTATCTTAGTCCAGTAGCACTCCAGATCCGAAGTGGAAACTCCTGCTCTGTTTACGATTTTCAAAACGTGCCTCAAAGGGTAAATTTCGGCACTAATTCAAGCATGCCTCCAAAAGTGAATTCGAGACTGAGTGAAAGCATATTTTGAAATCGACTGTAACTATCACTGTTGAATTTATAGATGAACTCTCATGTGTTGAGTGGTCCTGCCTCTGCGTGCTTGCCAAAGATGCTCCTGCATCATACTCCCCTTGACAAAAATTCATGGACTCCGGTCCATGAGCTCCTCTACTGACTTTCCCTGCTTCTGGATAGCATCTTCCTTTTCCCAACTGGCATCTTCTATTGGGTGTCCCTCCCATTTGGCTAGATATTGAAAGTAATTCTTCCTCATGGTCTTCTTCCCAATCCTCTGATCCATAATTTTCTCCATCTGTAGCTTCTCTGCCACAGGCATCTGCTTCTCCCACTAGATTTTTCCTTGAGCTTCAGACCCTTCTGAATCATCTTTCCTATATGAGTACAGGTTTGAAACATTGAATATGGGAGAAATGCCCACACCATCCGACAACTCAATCTCATAGGCGTTTACATCAAACTTCCTCAAGATCTTACAGGGTCCTATCTTATTCATCTTCAACTTGTTATATGTTCCCCTAGGGAACCTTTCCTTCCTGAGATGTGCTAAAACCTAATATCCTACTTCAAATTGAAGCTCCCTGTGATGTTGATCAACTCTGTTCTTGTATTTCTAGTTAGAACTTTGTAATTGTTCTTTGATCTAACTATGGAGTTTCTCCATTTCAATGGCAAAATCCTCTGCTCCAACTCTCCTAATCTCACCTTGTTTCATGTTTCTCAACTCAGACACTCCCCTGGGTTGCATTCCATATAGTATTTGGAATGTGCTCCTTCCAGTGCTTCTGTTTGGTGAGTCATTTTATGAAAATTCTACTTGTGGCAGAATCTGATCCCATTGGCTATGGTGTTCAGTAACCAAAATTCTCAATAAGTTTCCGAAACTTCTATTTACCACCTCAGTCTACCCATATATCTGAGGGTGATAAGCTGAGCTGAACGAAAAATCCGTCCCCATCTTATTCCACAACGTCCTCCAAAAGTGACCAACAAATTATGTGTCTCTATCTGAGACAATGCTCCTGGGTAGACCGTGAAGTCTCACAACCTCTCTAAAACACAGATTTGCAGAATGTGTTGCATCACTGGTCTTTTAGAATCGGATAAAATGTTGCATTTTTGAAAACCTATCCACCACCACAAATATGGAATCGAATCCTCTTTGTGTTCTTGGCAATCCCAACACAAAGTCCATGCTTATTATATCCCAAGGCCTCTTTGGTATTGGAAATGGTTGATACTATCCAATGTTCTATCTTTTCCCCTTTGCATGTTGGCAGATTCTACATCTATTCACAAACTTTATCACTTTCATTCTCATACCTGGCCAATAGTATGAACTGCTAAATTGTGCAAATGTTTTATCATGACCGAAATGTCTAGCCAATCCTCCACTATGCTTCTCCTTCAGAGGGTTTTCCTTCATTGAGCATCTTGGTGAGCACAATTGATTTCCTCTTAACAACAATCCTTCCTGAACCATATACTTTGTTCATTGAATTCTATCTCTCAGTACAGGGCTTGTACATGCTTTGTAGGCCTCCTTAAAATCTGTATCATCACAATACATATCCTTAAGGTGTTCAAACCCCAAGGTCTTCACCTGGAATTCTTGTAGAATTAAACATCTCCTACTTAACGCATCAACAACTTTGTTAGCATTCCCAGCAATATGTTTTATGAAAAAAGTGAAATTTTGCATAAATTCAACCCATTTTGCATGCCTCTGATTCAATTTTTCCTGTCTGGGTATGAATTGTAAAGCTTGGTTATCTCTATACAAGACAAACTCTTGTGGGACAAGATAATGCCTCCATTTCTTCAATCCTTGAATTATGGCATAAAACTCCTTGTCATATGTGGAGTATTTCCTCTTAGTCTCATTCATATTCTTGTTGAAATAGGCAACAAGTCGATTGTCCTGAATCAAAAGTGATCCTATTGCAACTCCACTTGTGTCACATCTTACTTGAAATGTCTTCCAAAAATTTGGCAAGACCAGAATTGGTTGTTCCGTCATCTTCTCCTTTAATATATTGAATCTCTTTTCAGCCTCCTCTGTCCATTTAAAAGACTTGTGTCACTTCTTTATTGTATCCATCATGGGTGCACAAATCCCACTGAAGTCTCTAATGAAATTTCTATAAAAACTTGCTAAACCATGAAAGCTCCTTACCTCGAACATGCTTCTTGGTGATGACCACTCCCTGATTGCTTTCACCTTTTCTGGATCCATCTTTAATTCATTCGAAGAGATCACAAAACCCAAATAAATGAGTTATGTCTTCATAAAAGAGGACTTCTTCAAATTGATTAGCATCTTCTCCTACTGTAACTTCCTCATTACTAGCATTAGGCGCCTCAAATTCTCCTGTTTAGTCCTGTTAAAGATCAGTATATCGTCCAAATATACAACCATGAACTTGCCAATGAAATCTTTCATAATTTCATTCATCAACCACATAAAATTACTTGGGGCATTTGTTAATCCAAATGGCATAACCAACCACTCATACAGATCTTCATTCATCTTAAAGGTTGTTTTCCATTCATCACCTTCTTTCATCCTGATCTGGTGATATCCACTTTTCAGATCTACCTTGGAAAAAAAAAATTCTCCACTTAAGCAATCCATTAAGTCATCCATTCTCAGTAAAGGAAATATGTACCTGATGGTGATCTTGTTGATGGCTCTCGAGTCTATGCACATCCTCCATCCTCCATATTTCTTTGGGCTTAACACAGTTGGTACTATGCATGGGCTCAAACTTTCTCTGACCAAACCTTTATCCACCAATTCTTGGACTTGGTTCTTCACCTCCTCATTTTCTTGAGGTGTTAACCTATATGATGCCTTGTTCGGCAAGCTTTCCCCTGGTATCAAGTCGATATGATGACTGATACTCCTAATGGGAGGCAATGAGTTTGGTAGCTCATCCACCACTATATCAATGAAATTATCCAGTAGCTTCTGAACTTCTTCAGGAAAATCATCCATTGATGTACTTGTAAGGATGACTCTGGGCTTCCCCACAATAGCGAACTTCATCTCTTTCTCTTCCTTGACTTCTTTCAGGACTTTGTTCCCACTAATGAGAAGTATTCTTGTGTTGGCTTCCTCTTTTTCTCTCTTCTCCTCCATTGGCAGCAACATATGCATCCTACCATTCTTCTCCAATGTATATGTATTGTCCCTTCCATCATGAATGTCATTTCTATCAAACTGCCATGGTCTTCTCAACAAGATGTGGCATACATCCATGGGGATTACATCACATAGGACTTCATATTTATATCCTCCTATTTTAATTTCAACCAGGCATTGTATAGCGATCGTTACCTGGTGTCCTTTTTGCAGCCATGAGACTTTGTATGGCCTTGGATGTGCAGTTGTCTTTATCTCTAGTTTCTCCACCATCTATGTGGATACTAGTTTGTTAGTGCTCCCACTGTCAATGATCACCTTCCATACTTTGTTCTTAGTCTTGCAAGTTGTCCTGAAGAGATTGTTTCTCTACACTGGCTTCTCAATTTTCGCCTCTAGTTTTAAGAGAACTTTTCTCAATATCAGGGATGCTCCATCCTATACCCCTTCTGGTTCAACATATCTTCGTCATGATTCTGAAATGTGATCTTCTCCTCCTTCCTTCTTCTTCTAAGGACATTCCCAAGACATGTGCCCTGTCTTTCCATAGGCATAACATCTTACTCCTCCTCTGCCTCTTCCTCTAAAAGAGCTTCTCCCACCACTCTGTCTCCCTCATGAACTTCCTCCTCATTCTGAGTGATTGTGTGGTTTCTCAGCCTTGTCCTTAGATTGATGTGCTCTGTCACGGTTAAATCCCTTGCTTTTTCTTGGGATCGAGCTTTTACCTCTTCCTCGTTGGTTCTGTTTTCTGGCCAGCTTCTCCTCTGCCTTTAGTGAAAACTAATAAGCATCCTCCATGGTTTTGACCAATATCATACTAAGCTCATCCTGGATCTCATATCTCAAGACATTTATATATATGGTGACTTTCTCTTCATCTCTCTCCCATTGTCCAGTTCTTATGTTTAGCTGGTAGAACTCATGAGTGTACTCCTTGACTGTCATCCCTTTCTATCGCATGCTCTATAGCTTCCTGAACAGATTGATCTGGTAGTCTTTGGGTATGAAATTAGCCTTTAGTTTGGCTATCATCCTATCCCAACTCTTTATCCTCTATTTTCCTTTACTTCTCCTCTCAGCCTGCAGTTCGTCCCACCATAGTGTTGCATGCCCTTTTAGCCTGGTGATTTCCCACTTCACCTTCTTCTCCTCATCAACAACTTCATAGTCGAAGTGTTTGTCCATTGACCTTATCCAGTCCAACAGTTCTTCAACATCTATATTTCCCTCACACATGGGGACCTCTATCTTAGCTCTAACTCCCAATCTGGTAACTACTCTAAAAAAGAATTCTTTTACCGCATCCTCTCCTATAGATTCTTCAACCTCAACCTCTTTACTTTCTGCATCACTTACATCCCCAACATTAGGTGCTCTTCTTTGTGTTGCTTCCATTGTTTCCAATCATGCGCGAAGCTCTTACATCTCCCTCTCTACAACACGGTTGGCTAAAGGCGACTCTCGTCTTCTTAGTGGCATTATGTTGACTAACTATCACACATAGAGTATAGCTTGGAGTTCTATGTCTCTTCCTTTTTCTCTTTCCTGAAGTCTACAGAAGAAAAACTTAGGCTTTAATACCATCTGATGCGGACGCCCTATCCCTCTTAAGGTTTTTGTGACCTCCCGGTCAAGATCTTTTGGTTCTAGAGCTGAAGTGACTCTTCTGGTTCCAAATTAGAACCCTTCGAACGAACACACAGGTCCCCTCCACAAATTCTCAGTTGACCTTTCCAAGCACCAAGCATGAGCTCCCATAGCACATGACCAAGAGCTGTGACTGCACCCTTATCCTTCCTGCCTTTTTCTATTTCACGATTTGGGGTTTGGGAGACAAGGACCTCCATCCTTCCAGCTAGCGATACGTGAGATCGTGATGTGGGCCAATGGTCCAGATCTACCTATGATCGACGGTTCAGGTCGAATCGTGGTCTTGCAACTTGGGGTTTTGAATCGCAAATAACTCCACCTCCCAGCTCACGATTCCTAAGTTCACGAAATGGACCGACCTCGCTATCTCACGAGTCTAAGTTTTGAAGCACCAAAGACACTGCCTCCCAACTCACGATGTCTAAGTTCATGAAATGGACAGCCATCGATATCTCGTGATCTCACGACTTGGGGTTTTGAAGCACCAATAGCACTACCTCCCATCTCATGATGTCCAAGTTCGCGAAATGGACTAATGGTCCAAATCTATCTGAGATCGATGGTTACTATTATCCCTGAGATTTGGGCATCAAGAAGCCTTCACCACTAACTTCCTTCCAGCTCCACCTTATCAAACGACTCATGGGACTTTGGTGTTTCTCCTCGAGGACTCTCCACCATCCATTCAGATCCCTGAGATCTCCCCTCCTAGATCTACGCAGGGTTAAAGCCTGCGCTCCTACCTCAAATCAGATGGTCGACAAGATTCTCCACCATGATCCAATGATCGACAACGTTCTTCCTCCTGAGCTTTTACTCACTTCAGAATTAGAATACTTTCTAAGTCTTTAGATCCTCAGTCTTCATTCCTACCAGGGAATGAGTTCTTGGATCTTGATAACACTTTCTAAAGCGTTATCCCTTCTAAGCTTTGCCTGGTTCAAACTTTGATTTTCAATGCACTCCTTACATCTAAGGGATTTCAATAGCTCAAATCCATGGTACTTCTCACAGATAGATTCCTCCTGCTCTCCTTACATTCGTCTCTGGCTCAATGCACACCTTACAGAGCTTCCAATGAAGAGAAACAATTGAAACTGGAAAAACTCATAGTTCCATCCACTTGTTCATGTAAACCAAAATGACAGGAAAATGCACATAGTCCACACACCATACATTTGGATCATTTTTCCATTCTATTATATTCACAAGTACCCAATGACTACATAATACATTCAAAATTACAGTAGCTCAAAACAAACTGGGATCTACTTCTTACTCACAGTTCTCTCTTACAACTAATTTCTCTTTGTATTCCCTCTCTCTATATTAAAACTCTACCTCCCTGGGTGTACAAACTTCTACATAAATCAAAATGATTCTAGGGTTTTTCCCTGGCTACTTGCCTACTCTAACATTCATCCTATGCTATCTTATTCCAGTCACACTCCAAAGCCAAAGTGGAAACTTGTACTCTATTTATGATTTTCAAAACGTGAGTCAAAGGGTAAATTTCGGCACTGGTTCAAGCGTGCCTCCAAAGGTGAATTCCAAACTGAGTGAAGGCAGATTTTGAAATCGGCTACAACTATCACCATTGAATTTTTGGACGAACTCTCACATGTTGAGTGGTCCTGCCTCTGTGCACTTGCCAACGATGCGCCCGCATCAATAGACTATTTGTTATTAATTCCAAAATAGTTATTGATTGGATAAATAATATTTTTTTTGTGCAGATAATTTCCATTGACTGTTGCAAAGATCAAGTAAGGGATCTCATTAAGCACTTTTATGTCATCACTTTTCCCATGGCTTCAGAGAAGAAAATCAGGAGGTTGATTCATTATCAAAATAGGCTCTATATCAGCTTCTTGGAGCTATCACTTTCAATCAATGGAATGATGGTCATGAGGGAGCTTATATAAAGTTGAACTAGCTTCTACTATCTGAATCATGTTGATATTTATGAGTTTTTTCTGAGGATATTTTGAGGTTTGAATGTAGTGTCAACCTTTCTTTTCATAAGTTCTTGACCGTTGTCATTATGGAGATAATTATATTATGGCACTATTTTTTCTAGATAGTCACCATGTCAGAGCAATGGTATCATTTGTCTTTTGGTACGAGATTGAGATGGTTTTTTTTTGGTGGAAAAGTCACAAGGCTAAGCCTTTGATTGTAATGAATTTTATGACTATGTAAACAAATTATATATCTTAATATAACGTGCAATTTTCTTCTGGAAAAAAAAGGGGTAAGGGATTCAAAAAACTCCAAAGAATCGATATATTAACATTACAACTATATTTTAGATTAGTGGAGAAATTTTAACTGGATAGTGGAGTCTATTTGAGGGATCTTTCATGGTCAAGAGAGTGGATAAAGTGTCATTTTTTTGGAAGCTTAGTATTAAAATAAATATATTATAATATTCATGAAGGATGATGTTTTAAAGAGAGGAGTAAGTTAATAAATAGATGAATTCATTTTCTTTTTAATTTAATTTTATGGAAATTTTGTGAAAAATTATATAGTTTTGTTTAATTGATGGGAATTTTGATTATTGAACTTTTTTATTAAGAGTTTTGGCTCATTTTGAGATAAACCACATCATTAGAATTTTGAGAAAATGAGTATATTATAGGGAAAAATTTTCCTCATCGAAAAAATAGACTCACCATAAAGGTTGAGTTTGTCCACTTATTAAGGCAATCCTCAAATAAAATCTATACAATAAAATATAGGAAGTTATAGACCAACATTATAAAAATAATTTTTTGTATTAGATATCATCAACTGTGGACATGGTTGTCCACCTTAGAGATCATCCACCATGCTCGATCCATGTCATCCATCTTTGTCCCTACACGCTTCTTCACATTCAATGACATCATGAAAAATGGACTCGGTTATGAGGTGGTATCCTAGGCTAACTAATATGTGGCATTACTCACATCCAATGATTATGTGACACATGGACCAAGTGATGAGGTGGAAACCATGCCTAAGTAACAAGTGGCATTCTTCACATCCAATGAAAACATGACATGTGGCCCAAGTGGTAACCAGAGCTAACTAATCCACCCATCTTCTCCCCTTAATCGTTCTTCACATATAATGACAACTTGACATAAGGGACTAGATGATGAGGTGGAAACAAGGATAGTTGAAATTTGGCATTCTTCACATACAATGGTGGCATGACACATTGAACAAGTGATGAGGTGGTAAATTAAGGTAACTGACAAGTAGCATTCTTCACATCCAACGAAAACATGATGCATGGATGAGCGGATAAGGTGGAAATAATAGCTAACTAATCGGTGGAAATCTTCACATCTAATAATTGTGTAACACATGGAACATGTGGCAACTAGGTATAACTAATATGTGGTAATAGTGGGTAACCTAACACTTCGCTCACATCTAATGACAACATGACATGTTGGCATATATATTCTTTGAAGAGATTATTCAAGTGCATGCGGGATTAGCATTTGGGCCTCAAATCTACAAGATTTTATGGTTGTTGAAGCATGTAATCTAGAAGCATATCTTGGGCTATACATGTCCAAATCAATAAAATGAATGGTCTTAGGTGATTCTCTATCATTATTGTTGTAAGATGATTATCTTGTAAACATCATTGAGGTTTTTTATTCATAAACAATGATTCCATGAAGTGAACCACCGAGTTCACTTCAAGTGGTATTAGAGTGGTTGTTTCGTTGACTTGTGGTCAATTACAATATATTGGTGGAAATACAAATATTGAGATAGTGGTCCAATTCATTCATAAGGGTATTTTTAAAATAATCTTTAAATTCTAGGCGTGCAGCCTAGAGTTGTGACAGAGAAATTTGTATTCATGGTAGAAGAAGTCACCAAAAGTTATTGGTGAAAATCGTTGATAGTGGCAGTAATTTCTATGTACTTTCCTTTTTTTGCAGACACTAATAGTGGGTAGAAATAACAATCTTAGAATCTCATGACCCAACTTCGAAATAGTTTGTGACCGAGAATAACTCATAAAAAAATAATTGTTGCAAGGAAAGAAATCACTGCAGTAATAGCATTGAAGTTAAAGAAAAAAGATTCATTTATTTTAGCATGACTGTGGGATTAGAGTGTGATGGTCCGAGTTTGAAATTGAGAATGCATATTGGAAACATTTATCACCCTAAATGCATCGATAACACAACAAATTTTCTATCAAATCCATAGGAAAAATACCGGAGATGTCAAAGACGTCATGGTGATGCATTTCAACTAAATGGTCCAAGTTAATTCTTGATCTTTACTGATGTAAGATGATTATATTATAAACAATGTTGGAGTTTTATATTTATGAATACTTATTTTATGAAGTGAACTACTAGTTTCACTTTAAGTGGTTGTTCTCTTGACTTGTGGTTAATTTCAATTCACTAATGACCATTAAAATATTGGGCTAGTTCAATTAATTAAAAATATTATTTAAAAAAGAAACTCTAAATTCTAAATAGCATAGAATCTTGACAAATATACTTTTATTTGTAATAAAAATAGAAAAATTCACTAAAGCTCATTAATGAAAATTGTTACTAATGACAATAATTTCTACAAACATCTTAAAAGTAATAACAATACCAAAATAAAATAAACAAAACACAAAACAAGGTGTTGAATTCAAGTTGAATAATTGATATTAGGAAATACCTTGAAGCAACAATGAGCCTCAATAAAACCAATATCAAAAGCACTCAACTTGAATAGAGAAACAAAATGAGATGTGTTACCCTCACATGCACACTACTACATATAAACCACAACCTTTTATAAATGCACATTACCACATATAAACCACACCCTTTTATAAGTGTGTAGTAACCATAAACCATTTTCTTAAGAGAAATACTTTCTCACATTAAAACCATTTTTTTTTAAACCAATAATTTATAATGATAAAAATAAATTTGAGTATCTAGCTAAAAACTAAGAAAATTACGTTCTAAGACATAAAGTTTACACTTAAGAATATCTCCTTACCATTTTGGTCATTGAGTATTTTCATTTGACGAGTGATGAATGTAGAATATATTCCAAGTGTTCAAATGTCAAATGTCTCTTCTGAGTAGTGCTTTAGGTGTATGTTTATTTTCTCATTCTCAAGTTACACTAACGACTACACTTTTCACTTTAAGGGCACTTTTTAAAAAATTTATTAAATCATTTGAATGTTTTTGTGTTAATAATTGATGTTGTGTTTTTATGTGAATTCGCATAATTATGTGGTTGTGTGAGCTTCTCTTTAAGTTCAATGTTTTGAAGGATCCTCCTATTTAGACTTCTTATAAAGTATCATCTTATGATGTTTTAATGGTTATATTTTTCTTTAATGTGTATTATGGATGGTTTATGAATGTTTTAATGGTTATATTTTTCTTTAATATGTATTATGGATGGTTTATGAATGTTTTAATGGTTATATTTTTCTTTAACGTGTATTATGGATTGTTTATGAATGTTTTTTTTTTAAATGACATGTTAATCATATGCATGAAGTAGTGAAAGAAATTACTTTAGGAGATAAATGCATAGATATTTTTAATTGATTTATTTTGTTAACCTTATTGCATGGGTTATGTTTAAATGTTTTTTACTTGGTGGTTTTGATTTGTATTTTGAATTGAGGTTTGAATTGGCAAACACAAGGTTCCTTTTCTTACCTCATGAACATGACAATGTTGTGATTTCAAATTCTTTCTCCTTCAATAAGCCCTTGTCGATCTTCCAATCATGATAGCTTGATTAAAAAAATTTGTATGTTCCTTTGTTATCTATGAAATATTTTTTGAACGATTTATATCAATGACATTCGTATTGTTTGCACAAATACTAGGAATCTCATGATCAAGACTCTACTGCATAAAAAAGTTCAATATATGGTCATGGGATACATAGGATCAATATAGGATCATAGGATCAACAAAATTAAATGGTATTCAAGTAGAACTAGTACACATGAAGCATCAATGTGTATGAATTTCAATCGTGTGATGATGAGTTGGCATTGAGCATGTGAGAAACTACAAAGTCAAGGAACAATGATGACTTTCCTTTCCTAGTGAAGGGACAACACCATGTGATGAATCACACCCTATCATATACCCATTTGATACAAATCGCTTGTGAGTCCTTAGAAAAAACCAACAAAGCCAACTTGACTTTTAGAATTCAATTTAGTGATCACCAGGTAAGAGGGTCTTGACCTCCTCTTTAGTTTTGTCCATTCATTTTCCTATATTTAGGCTTGTATGACCCTTATAAAATACCATAAGTGTTTTTGTATGTTCATATAGGGTTAGAGGAAAAAACAAACAAGGTGCACAACTATTCCATCTTTAGTTTCCTGTGTCACACAAGGGGTCAACTATCTTATTACATGAAGTTACTATGAAAATAGGGACATTAAATGAAAATATTCAAGATATAGGCGTGCATTGTGTAGTGTGAAGGTAAATATCCCCATGCAAGGACACTATGCAATGTTTGGATGGAAAATTGTGCAATGTGCACACTTATGAGGAAACATTATGCATAGATGGCACAAGAAATAAACTATTATATGTGTAGTATTGATGGTGGTCTTTCCCTTTGATTTTGATTGGTAAATGAGAATATTCACTAGAGGGAGAGAGATTTTAAGGATTTATGGAATGAAGTGGTTGGGAAACCAGAAGTGGGGAGTCATCTTGCATGGTATTATTCAGGCTACTTCAAAACCCTTTTATGTGTGTTAATGAGGTGTTATTAAAGCAGATCACTATATTTTGGTATATTGATGGGGAGTGTTTTGAGATTTAGGGAAAATGTCTAGATTTGGCACTACTGGACATATATTTCATGATTGGTTTTCCCTTCTGTGAATAGGTGGGAGATATTTGGCTCCAACTAGGAGGGGGTAGGACCTTGGAGGAATTGATCAAGGTTCATGTTGTGAGTGAGGGATGAAGGAGGTTGATGGTTCCATCCTTATTGGTTTGATCTAGTCTAAGGATATGTGTGATATGGTGACAATGGTAGTGAAAATATTGGGATCTTATGACCCACATGTTTTCTTGGGTGGCCATATGTTGATGGGGGAGAGAGTTATATAGGGCACACATTTTGGATGGCCCCAAATGTTACTAATTCTTCTAAGGAGGAATTTGACTATTTGTTGATGACAAAGTGGGGTTCAAATTGGATTAGGTATAATTTTTTATTTTTTGAGAGAATCTCAATGCTTATATCACACCATCTAGTTTGATCGGGAAGGACCTAGGAGCCTAGGATGTATAATTATATAGTTGTATGACTAACATTAATTACATTGTTGTATATTAATGTTGTATTATATAATATAATTTATATATTATATATAATATATAATATATATCCAAAATTATAAAAAAACCAATCCATTGTTAACTCTTACACTCGCATATATCCAAAATTAAAAAAAAATGATCCATTGTTAATTCTCCCACTCACAACCTCACCTCCTTCTCCCAGCCTTAAATCATGCTCGTAGCCTCACATCTTTCCCATAGCCTTACCTCCCTCTCACAGCCTCACCTCCTGCTCCCAGACTTACCTATTTGATCACCTCACCACATTCTTTGTAGAGCAGAGCCGAAGTCGCGGCATTGGAGCCCTATATTCTCACCTCACCACATTCTATCCAGATCGAGTAGAGCCAAAGATTCTGCATTGGAGACAAAGGACATCTGGAGCTTCTACATTAGAGACATAGGAGTTGTAGTTCGAGTGACAAAGGTGTCCTATCTCGATAAATGTTGCCAGAATCATCGATAAGTGATTTATATGCAAAATTGGTGGTAGAGATATTGGTGACAGAGGTTCCCTAGCTCTCATTTTTTTTATTTGTAAATAAACTTGCCTACAAGAATATTTTTGTTGTGAACTCTAGCATTAACACCATGGCCAGTTATAGACACAAAATTCTATGCCTCATGCAACCTTCTTTCCTCTGAATTTCCTCCTCTCAAACTTTTGGCATACTCAACCACAATCATTGCCAAAGTATGCTCATTGTTTTCCTGGAGCATAACCCAATATTCAAGTTAGCTAATGAGACATATAATCCTTTAACAATGAACATAACCAAAACTGAAGAATGATTGTGAAGACAAATTTAGGTAAAGATCAATCAGTATTATGTTTGTAATAGTTGGCTATACAGGAATGCATCAATGTGTATCCAAAGAACCCCTATACTACCACTACAAGACCAATAACAAAAATGACATCAATCACAAAGGCCACCGAAGAAGTAACTAATCCCAACTTAAACAAATCAGGTAATCAAAAATAAATTTATAGGACCTACCTCTACTGCAAGAACAATTTCATAGAAGTCATGCAAGACCATGTTTTTCATAAGCTTAGTGTTAATAGAAATAGGTTTTCCAATAGTGAGTATCCCTGTCTTATCAAATATAATGTAGTCCACCTATGGACAACAAAAATTCCATTCATCAATGAACCTTTTATTTTAAAATATGAACATAACTAGACTCAGAGATGTACTTCTCTAACTCTAGAAATCTAGTTCATATTCAAACAACGAAAAAGGTCTTTTGCCAATATATCACTTACTTTATGTGCACTTTCAAGCTCCTTTCCCCCTTTGATGAGAAAAACTTGTGTGGCACCTACTCCAATGCCCAACATGACTGCAATGGGTGTTTCAAGGGCCAAAGCACAGGGACAAGCGATAACCATGATAGATATGCCAAACTGAAGAGAAAGCTCAAACTCATCCATGGAAGAAGGGATCCAAGACTTGGGGTATGCACCAATCTCGCCTGCTACAAACCATGCTAGCCATGTAGTAAAGGAGATCACAATAACCTACAAAAAAATGAACAAAGGTAACCATTCTTAGTTTAAAAAGAAGAATTCCACATGATCTAGGTTTAACCAAAATGCCAAAAACTCATTTTTTACTTAACTTTGGAAGAATAAGAACTTTGAAATCTAAGGACAAATGAGTCATCTGTGGAAGAAAAAACTAAAGAAAATAAGGCAATGTTTTTTTAATTTTCTTGTGTGTACAAAAGCACTAAATAAAATAATGCATGCAAGGTAAAAATGACACTAAAGCAAGTGTGTTGAAGTAAGAAAGTGCATTTGCATATGCACCAAAACTTATAGAAAGTTGCAGTTCACATATTTTGATAGAATATACATGTGGGGGTTTGAAGCCCCATTCTTGTTTATCTAGGATTCTCATGTCTCTTCCATCCCCTTCCTTCAACATGGGTGCATAATTTCTTATGGAGTTAGTTAAGTCATAGTTGGGATGTACTTCAAATTTTAACACCCATATATATGTACATGAGACTGATTATGCCATATTAATATATTATGGCCATGGTTTCTTGCATGATGTTGTATTTGAGACTTTTTCATTGTCTCACTATTTATATCATTGGTTATCTCAATGAGTATGGGTAGGCCTACCTTGTCCCATTGAGATCATGTAGCTCACCACGTTGTGACCCTTTTGTTGACAAGTAATTTTTTGTGGCCTCTTCGATGGTTGCACCTCTATCTTTTTCCTGTGGCATTTTTATCTGTGACATGGATATGGATATTTATTTCGTGCCTCTATTTTTTTCCTAGAAGTATTGCACACATAGTAATCTATCAAGAAATTATTTCTTTGCTCAAAACCTCTTGCTCCTTCCCATATCTAGTTTTCATCGAAGTTGAAATTCTTGCATTTCATTTTCCTCTTGCATGGTTTAAAGAGTCGAGTCAAAACACCATCAGTTTCATGACCACTCCTTTGAGTAACAACAAACTAAAATCAAGCGCTAATTAAGATTTATCTAGAAACTTTTCTAGGGTTCTTCAAACCCATATTAGCTTAGGTATAGAGATTTGGAATAGGATTGTGAGAATAACTTTCCAAAGCTGCTAACAAGGGTCAATCACGAGGTCACATTGGGGCCCTCAAAGTAATCAACCCTACTTTGTTGGTCTTGGTGTCGACTATCAACTATCCCCCCAATTCTTTGGTATAGTAGGTGGTACCATAGAGGCTATAATATTTTAGACTTCTTACACAAGGTGACAACACAGAGAAGGTGGTGTTGTACCTAGGATCGACGTTGGCTAGACTCACTTTGACTCTTTTTAGGGTTTCCCACTGCTCAGTGAGGTAACTTTCACTAGGGCATTAGTTCATTAAGTAAGTTGTCAACGTAACTTTCCCACCCTTCAAAACTCAACCCCTTCGTGCATCAATTCTGTGATGTTGGATTCCATCACCAACTAACGCTTATTTGTGAGAAGGTTTGTTCGCATGCTTGACTCCTAGATTAATTAGTGTGTGTTGTTTTTTATCCTTAATTGGCCTTAGGATTGATTTTTTGTCTAATGACATCAATTCTGGGTTAATTCCTCATTTGATCAATAAAAAATATGGATACCATTAAAATAAAAGGTAATAAAGAGGTAACAAATAGCTCAATCCTAACTTACATATTATAATTCTCCAACATTGTTCTTTAAACTTAGTGAAACAAACACCAAATGGAATGGTTTACACAAGGTCAATGGACAATGTTATTGGAAAATTTAAAATATTATCATAAACCCACATCTCACATATTTGAACATGCACCATAAATTCAAAATCTTTCATGAAGACATATGGGATAAATGCCTCCATGCAAAATTGTCCACATCTGAATTGTCCATGTCCTTTATGGAAATATATAAAATTCCCTTGAATATATTTTAGTCCTTGTCCTGCTTAAAAAGGATGACCCATTCTAGAAGTGGTCAGAGACTACTTTTATCCCCCCTCTATCTGGTAAATTCTACTTATTATACTAGCCTTCCCCTACAATAGGGAGTGTTGTGTCCCTTTTCTCAAGAATAAGTGAAGTTCCTCTTCTTTCTCCCAACATTCTCCCAACCTCTTGGACAATAATACATGCATCCTCAAAAATGACGTTTAGGGAAACTAGAATCCAATCATGAACCGAGAGTGAGGGGTGTGAACCAAGAGTGAGAGGTTCTCTAGATAAAATCCTATGACAGGATTCCAACAAAGACAAAGGTTTGTCAATCCAAGTCTCGGTTTTCATTTTATGCCCAGATGCAAATCACAGCAAAAAACATTTCTAGGACTCTTGGCAATTCCTCCTTGGGGAATAAAAGCCTAATGGAGCAACATTTTTGAGGTCCATGAGATTTTGCATGATTGTTTAGCCATGGAATAGGTGACCATATTTTCCATCCCCTCTCGAGGCATGGTTTTGTAAATTGGACCCCTAAATCCAAATGTTGCATTGCTTATTACTGAGCAAAGCACTAGTTATCAAAATTGATGGAAAAAACAACTTCCAAGGGGTTGGAACCACGAGTGAAGAGTGATATAGATAAAATCCTATGCCATGAATCCAACATAGAAGACGCTTCCTCAATTCGAGTCTTAGTATTCATTTTATGCCCAGTTGCAAGTTGCATCCCAAACCATTTCTAGGACTCTTGGCCAATTCCCGCTCAGGACATAAAAGACTAAAGAAGAAATATTTTTGAGCTTTGTGAGATGGTTAAAGATTGTTTCGGCATGGAATAGGTGACCAAATTATCAATCCTCCCTTGAGGCATGCTTTCATAAATTGGACCCCTTAATTCAAATGCTGCATTGCTTCAAACTAAGAAAAACACCAGTTCTCGAAATCAATAAGTAAAGAAACTTCCGATACATGGCACCTAGGAGTGAGGGGTTTTCTAGATGAAATCTTATCCCAGTAATCCTCTGCCCAGTTGCAAGTCACATCCCAAACCATTTCGGGGACTCTTGAGAAATTGCTCCTCAGGGAATAAAAACCTAACAAAGAAGAATTTTTGAGTTCCATGAAATGTTGCATGCTTTTATAGCCATGGAATAGGTGTCCACATTGTCCATCAACTCCTGAGGAATGGTTTCATAAATTGGACCCCTAAATCCAAATCTTGCATTGCTTCTTACTAAGAAAACCACTAGTTCTCAAAATCGATGAAAAAAACAACATTCGAGGGGTTGGAACCGAGAGAGAAAGGTGATCTAGCTAAAATCATATGCCATGAATCTAGAAGAGATGAAGATTCCTCAATATGAGTCTCGGTTTGTGTTTTATCCCCATTTTCAAGTCTCATCCCAAACTATTTCGGGGACTCTTGGCTAATTCCCGCTCAGGGCATAAAAGACTAACAGAACAACATTTTTTAGTTCTGTGAGATGCTGCAAGATTATTTAGGAATAGAATAGGTGACCAACTTATTCATCCTCTCCCGAGGAATGGTTTCATAAATTGGACCCCTTAATCCAAATGTTTCATTGCTTCACATTGAGCAAAACACTCGTCCTCAAAATCGATGAGTAAAGAAAATTTCGAGGCATGGAACCCAAGAGTGAGGGGTGGTATAGCTTAAATATTATCCTAGTAATCCATCGAAGTCGAATCTTCCTCAATCCAAGTCTCGGTTTTCATTTTATGCCCAGTTGCAAGTCGCATCCCAAACCATTTCAAGGACTCTTGGCCAATTCCTCCACAGGGCATAAAAACCTAATGGAGCATCATTTTTGAGTTTCATGAGATGAAACAAGATTGTTTAGGCATGTAATAGGTGACTATATTTTCCATCCACTCTTGAGGTAGGTTTCATAAATTGGACCCCTTAATCCAAATGTTGCTTTGCTTCAAACTGAGAAAAACACTAGTTCTTGACATCAATGAGTAAAGAAACTTTCAAGCAATGGCACCCAGGAGTGAGGGGTGATCTAGCTTAAATCATATCCCATGAATCCACTGGACTCAATGATTTCTCAGTCCGAGTCTCGGTTTTCATTTTATGTCCAGTTGCAAGTTGTATCCCAAACCATTTCAGGGAATCTTGGCCAATTCCTCCTCAAGGCATAAAATCCTAACTGAGCAGCATTTTTGAGTTCTATGAGATACTGCATGGTTTTTTAGGCATGGAACAGGTGACCACATTTTCCATCCTCTCTTGAGGTATGGTTTCATAAATTGCACCCCTAAATCCAAATGTTGCATTGCTTCTTACTGAGAAAAGCACTAGTTATTGAAATCGATAAAAAAAAAAACATTCGAGTGGTTGGAACTGGGCGTGAGGGGTGATCTAGCTAAAATCCTATTCCAAAAATCCATCAAACATGATGGTTCTTCAATCCGAGTCTCAATTTTAATTTTATGCCCAATTGCAAGTCACATCCCAAACCATTTCTAGGACTCTTGGCAGTTCATCCTCAGGGCATAAAAGCCTAATGGAGCAACATTTTTGAGTTCCATGAGATGTTGCATGATTTTTTAGCCATGGACTAGGTGACCACAATGTCTATTCACTTTTGAGGTATGGTTTCATAAATTGGTCCCCTAAATCCAAATGTTGCATTGCTTCTTACTGAGAAAATCACTAGTTATCGAATTCGATGAAAAGAACAACTTTTGAGGGGTTGGAAATGTGAGTGAGGGGTTCTCTAACTAAAATCCTATGCTAGGAATCCAACAGAGATGACAGTTCTTGAATCTGAGTCTCGGTTTTAGTTTTATGCCTAGTTGCAAGTCGTATGCCAAACCATTTCGGGGACTCTTGCCCAATTCTCACTCAGGGCATAAAAGACTAATGGAGAAACATTTTTTAGTTCTATGAGATGTTGAAAGCTTGTTTATGCATGGACTAGGTGACCAAATTATACACTCGCTCCTGAGGCATGGTTTCATAAATTGGACCACTTAATCCAAATGTTGCATTTCTTCAAACTAAAGAAAAAACTAGTTCTCGAAATCAATGAGTAAAGAAACTTTGGAGGCATGGAACCTAGGAGTGAGGGGTGGTATAGCTGAAATCCTATCCCAATAATCTATCGAGGTCGATGGTTCCTCAATATGAGTCTCGGTTTTCATTTTATGCCCAGTTACAAGTCGCATCCCAAACCATTTCGAGGACTCCTGGCCAATTCTCGCTCAGGGCATAAAAGACTAATGGAGCAACATTTTTGAGTTCTGTGAGATGTTGCAAGATTTTTTAGGCATGTAATAGGTGACTATATTTTCCATCCTCTCTGGAGGTAGGTTTCATAAATTGGACCCCTTAATCCAAATGTTGGTTTGCTTCAAACTGAGAAAAACACTAGTTCTCGACATCAATGAGTAAAGAAACTTCCAAGGAATGGCACCTGGGAGTGAGGGGTGATCTAGATTAAATCATATCCGATGAATCCACTAGAATTGATGATTCCTCAGTCCGATTCTTGGTTTTCATTTTATGTCCAGTTGCAAGTCGCATCCCAAACCATTTCAGTGACTCTTGGCCAATTCCTCCTCAGGGTATACAAACCTAAAGGAGCAACATTTTTGAGTTCCATGAGATGTTGCATGATTTTTTAAGCATGGAATAGGTGACCACATTCTCCAACCTGTCTCGAGGCATGGTTTCATAAATTCCACCTCTAAATCCAAATGTTTCATTGCTTCTTACTGAGCAAATCACTAGTTATCAAAATCGATGAAAAAAACAACTTCTGAGGGGTTGGAAGTGGAAGTGAGGGGTTCTATAGCTAAAATTGTATGATAGGAATCCAATAATTATGATGGTTCCTCAATCCGAGTCTCACTTTTCATTTTATGCCCATTTGCAAGTCGCATCTGAAACCATTCTACGGACTCTTGATAATTCTTCCTCGGGGCATAAAATCCTAATGAGGCAACATTTTTGAGTTCCATGAGATGTTACATGCTTTTTTAGCCATGGGCTAGGTGACCATAGTGTCGATTCACTTCCAAGGCATGGTTTCATAATTTGGACCCCCAAATCCAAATGTTGCATTACTTCTTACTGAGAAAATCACTAGTTATCGAAATCGATGAAAAGAACAACTTTTGAGGGGTTGGAAATGTGAGTGAGGGGTTCTCTAGCTAAGATCCTATGCTAGGAATCCAACAGAGATGACGGTTCTTGAATCTGAGTCTCAATTTTAGTTTTATGCCCAGTTTCATGTCGCATGCCAAACCATTCTAGGGACTCTTGCCCAATTCCCACTCAACGCATAAAAGACTAACCGAGAAACATTTTTGAGTTCTATGAGATGTTGCAAGCTTGTTTAGGCATGGACTAGGTCACCAAATTATCCACCTTCTTTTGAGGCATGGTTTCATAAATTGGACAACTTAATCCAAATGTTGCATTTCTTCAAACTAAGAAAAACACTAGTTCTCGAAATCAATGAGTGAAGAAACTTTTGAGGCATGGCACGTAGGAGTGAGGGGTGGTCTAGCTAAAATCCTATCCCAGTAATCCATCGAGGTCGACGGTTCCTCAATCTGAGTCTCGGTTTTCATTTTATGCCCAGTTGCAAGTCGCATCCCAAACCATTTCGAGGACTCTTGGCCAATTTCCACTTAGGGCATAAAAGACTAACAGAGTAACATTTTTTAGTTCCATGATATGCTGCAAGGTTGTTTAGGCATGGACTAGGTGACCAAATTATCCATCCACTTCCGAGGCATGGTTTTATAAATTTTACCCCTTAATACAAATGTTGCATTGCTTCAAAGTGAACAAAACACTACTTCTTGAAATCAATGGGTAAAGCAATGTCCGAGGCATGAAACCTAGGAGTGAGGGGTGTTTTAGCTTAAATCCTATACCAGTAATCCATCAAATTTGATGCTTCCTGAATCCAAGTCTCCATTTTTGTTTTATGACCAGTTGCAAGTCGCATCCCAAACAATTTCAGGGACTCTTGGTCAATTCCTCCTTAGGGCATACAAACCTAAAGGAGAAACATTTTTGAGTTCCATGAGATGTTGTATGATTTTTTAAGCATGCAATAGGTGACCACATTCTCCATCCTCTCTCGAGGCATGGTTTCAAAAATTCCACCTCTAAATCCAAATGTTTCATTGCTTCTTACTGAGCAAATCACTAGTTATCAAAATCGATGAAAAAAACAACTTTCGAGGGGTTGGAACTGGGAGTGAGGGGTGCTCTAGCTAAAAGCATATTCTAGGAATGCAATAATTATGATAGTTCCTCAATCCGAGTCTTGATTTTCATTTTATTCACATTTGCAAGTCGCATCCCAAACCATTTTTGGGACTCTTGGCAATTCCTCCTCAGGGCATAAAAGCCTCATGGAGAAACATTTTTTAGTTCCATGAGATGTTGCATGCATGTTTAGACATGGAATAGGTGACCACAGTATCTATTGACTCCCGAGGCATGGTTTCATAAATTGGACCCCTAAATCCAAATGTTGCATTGCTTCTTACTGAGAAAAGCACTAGTTATAGAAATCGATGAAAAAAACAACTTCTGAGGGGTTAGAACCATGAGTGAGGGGTTCTAATGCTAAAATCCTATGATAAGAATCCAACAGAGATGATGGTTCCTCAATCCAAGTCTCAGTTTTTGTTTTATTCCCAGTTGCAAGTTGCATGCCAAACCATTTCAGGGACTCTTGGCCAATTTGCGCTTAGGGCATAAAAGAGTAACGAAGAAACATTTTCGAGTTCAATGAGATGCTACAATATTGTTTAGGCATGGGATAGGTGACCATATTATCCATCTGTTCCCAAGGCATGGTTTCGTAAATTGGACCCCTTAATCCAAATGTTGCATTGCTTCAAATTGAACAAAACACTAGTTCTTGAAATCAATGAGTAAAGAAACTTATGACGCATGGGACCCAGGAGTGAGGAGTGGTCTAGCTGAAATCCTATCCTAGTAATTCATCATAGTCGACGGTTTCTCAATATTATTCTTGGTTTTCATTTTATGCCCAGTTTCAAGTTGCATCCCAAACCATTTCGGGCACTCTTGGCCAATTCCCTCTCAAGGCATAAAATACTAACAGAGAAACATTTTTGATTTTCATGAGATGATGCAAGCTTGTTTAGGCATGGACTAGGTGACCAAATTATCGATACACTCTCGAGCCATGGTTTCATGAATTGGACCCCTTAATCCAAATGTTGCATTGCTTCAAACTGAGCAAAACACTAGTTATCGAAATGAATGAGTAAAGCAACTTCCGAGGCATGGCACCTAGGAGTGAGGGGTGGTTTGGCTAAAATATTATCTCAGTAATCCATCGAAGTCGATGGTTCCTCAATTCGAGTCTCAGTTTTAATTTTATGCCCAGTTGCAAGTCGCATCCCAAACCATTGCAGGGACTCTTGGACAATTCCTCCTCTGGGAATCGAAACCTAACAGAGCAACATTTTTGAGTTTCATGAGATGATATGAGATTGTTTATGCATGTACTAGGTGACTATATTTTCCATCCGCTCCCAAAGCATGGTTTCATAAATTGGACCCCTTAATCCAAATGTTGGTTTGCTTCAAACTGAGCAAAAAACTAGTTCTTGACATCAATGAGTAAAGAAACTTTTGAGGCATGGCACCCGAGAGTGAGGGGTGATCTAGTGGAAATCCTATCCCATGAATCTATCGGACTCAACAGTTCCTCAATCTGAGTCTCGTTTTTCATTTTATGTCATATTGCAAGTTGCATCCCAAACCATTTTAGGGACTCTTGGACAATTCCTCCTGAGGGCATAAAAACCTAACTGAGAAATATTTTTGATTTCCATGAGATGTTTCATGCTCTTTTAGGAATGGAATAGGTGACTATATTTTCCATCCTCTCCTAAGGCACGGTTTCATAAATTGGACCCCTTAATCCAAATGTTGGTTTGCATCAAAATCAGAAAAAAATTAGTTATGGACATCAATGAATAAAGAAACTTCTAAGACATGGCACCCGAGAGTGAGGGGTTTTCTAGCTGAAATCCTATCCCATGAATCCATCTGACTCGACAGTTCCGCAATCCGAGTCATGGTTTTCATTTTATGACTAGTTGTAAATCTCATCCCAAACCATATTGGGGATTCTTGGCCAATTCCTCCTCCGGTAATAAAAACCTAACTTGGAAGCATTTTTTAGTTCCATGAGATGTTGCATGCTTGTTTAGGCATGGAATAGGTGATGAATTTGTCCAGCCTCTCTTGAGGCATAGTTTCATAAATTGGACCCGTACATTGAAATGTTGCATTGCTTCTTACTGAGAAAAGCACTAGTTATCAAAATAGGTCAAGAAAACAACTTTCGAGGGGTTGGAATTGAGCGTGAGGGGTTCTCTAGATAAAATATTATGCCAAGAATCCAACACTGATGACGGTTTCCCAATCTGAGTTTCAGTTTTCATTTTATGCCCAGTTGCAAGTCGCATCCCAAACCATTTCAGGGACTCTTCGCAATTCCTCCTCAGGGCATGAAAGCCTAACGGAGAAACATTTTTGAGTTCCATGAGATTTTTCATGCTTTCCTAGCCATGGAATAGGTGACCAAATTGTCCATCCACTCCCGATGCATGGTTTTGTAAATTGGACACCTAAATCCAAATGTTGCATTTCTTCTTACGCCTAGTTGCAAGTCGCATGCCAAACCATTTTGGGGACTCTTGGTCAATTCCTTCTTAGGGCATAAAATACTAACAGAGCAACATTTTTGAGTTCCATGAAATGATGAAAGAATTTTAGGCAAGGAATAGGTGACAAAATTATCCATCCGCTCCTGAGGCATGGTCTTGTAAATTGGACCCCTTAATCCAAATGTTGCATTACTTCAAACTGAGCAAAACACTAGTTCTCAAAATCACTGAGTAAAGAAATTTCTGAGGCATGGAACCTAGGAGTGAGGGGTGGTATAGATGAAATATTGTCCCAGTAATCCATTGAATTCAATGGTTCCTCAATCCAAGTCTTGGTTTTTGTTTTATGCCCGGTCGAAAGTTGCATTCAAAACCATTTCGAGGAGTCTTGCCCAATTGTTCCTCAAGGCATACAAACCTAACGGAGCAACATTTTTGAGTTCCATGAGATGTTTCATTCTTGTTTATACATGAAATAGGTGACCACATTGTACATCTTCTCCTGAGGCATGGTTTAGTAAATTGGAGCCCTAAATCCAAATGTTGCATTGCTTCTTACTGAGCAAAGCACTAGTTACAGAAATCGATGAAAAAAAAAACTTCAAAGGTGTTGGAACCGGTAGTGAGGGGTTCTCTAGATAAAATCCTATGCTAGGAATCCAACAGAGATGATGGTTACTCAATACAAGTCTTAGTTTTCATTTTATGCTCAGTTTCAAGTCACATCCCAAACCATTTCTGGGACTCGTGGCCAATTCCCGCTCAACAAATAAAAGACTCACGGAGCATCATTTTTGAGTTGTGTGAGATGTTGCAAGATTGATTAGGCATGGAATAGGTGACCAAATTATCCATCCTCTCCTGATGCATGGTTTCATAAATTGGAACCCTTAATCCAAATGTTGCATTGCTTCAAACTGAGCAAAACACTAGTTCTTGAAATCAATGAGTAAATCAACTTCTAAGGCATGACACCCGGGAGTGAGGGATGGTATATATTAAACCCAATCCCAATAATCTATCAAATTCGATGGTTCCTCAATCTGAGTCTTGGTTTTTGTTTTACACCCATTTGCAAGTCGCATTGCAAACCATTTCAGGGGCTCTTGGCCAATTCCTCCTCAGGGCATAAAAACCTAACAGAGCAACATTTTTTAGTTTTATGATATGATTCCATATGGTTTAGGTGTGGAATAGGTGACTATATTTTCCATCCTCTCTCGAGGAAAGGTTTCATAAATTGGACCCCTTAATCCAAATGTTATTTTTCTTCAAACTGAGCAAAACACTAGTTCACGACATCAATAAGTAAATCAACTTTCGAGGCATGGAACTTGGGAGAAAGGGGTGCTCTAGCTGAAATCCTATCAAATGAATCTATTGGAATCAAATATTCCTCAATACGAGTCTCAGTTTTCATTTTATGCCCAGTTGTAAGTCCCGTCCCAAACCATTTCGGGGACTCTTGGACAATTCCTCCTAAGGGAATAAAAGCCTAACTAAGAAACATTTTTGAATTCCATGAGATGTTGCGTGGTTGTTTAGGTATGGACTAGGTGACCACATTTTCCATCCTCTCCCGAGGCATGGTTTCGTAAATTGGATCCCTAGATCCAAATGTTGCATTGCTTCTTATTGAGAAAAGCACTAGTTATCGAAATCGATGAAAAAACCAACTTTCGACGGGTTGGAACTAGGAGTGAGGGGTGATCTAGATAAAATCCTATTCTAGGAATCCAGCAAAGATGATGGTTCCTAAATTTGAGTCTCAGTTGTCGTTTTATGCCCTGTTGCAAGTCACATCCCAAACCATTTCGGGGACTCTTGGCAATTTCTCTTCGGGGCACAAAAGTCTAAGGAAGAAACATTTTTGAGTTCCATGAGATGTTGCATGCTTGTTTAGACATGGACTAGGTGACCACAGTGTCTATCCACTCCCGAGGCATGGTTATGTAAACTGGACCACTAAATCCAAATGTTTCATTGCTTCGTACTGAGTAAAGCACTAGTTATCGAAATCTATGAAAAAAACAACTTCTGAGGAGTTGGAACTGGGATTTGGGGGTGCTATAGCTACAATCATATGCTAGGAATCCAAAAGAGATGACAATTCCTCAATATAAGTCTCATTTTTCATTTTATGCCCAGTTTGAAGTCGCATCCAAAACCATTTCAGGCACTCTTGGCCAATTCCCGTTCAGGGCATAAAAGACTAACGGAGCAACATTTTTGAGTTCTGTGAGATCTTCCAAGATTTTTTAGGCATGGAATAGGTGACCAAATTATCCATCCACTTTCGATGTGTGGTTTCATAAATTGGAACCCTTAATCCAAATGTTGCATTGCTTCAAACTGAGAAAAACAATAGTTCTCAAAATCAATGAGTAAAGAAACTTCTGAGGCATGGAACCTAGGAGTGAGGGGAGGTATAGCTGAACCCCTATCCCAGTAATCTATAGAAGTCAACGGTTCCTCAATCTGAGTCACGGTTTTCATTTTATGGCCAGTTGCATGTCACATCCCAAACCATTTTGGGGGCTCTTGGCCAATTCCTCCTTAGGGCATAAAAACCTAATGGAGAAACATTTTTGAGTTCCATGAGATGCTTCAAGATTGCTTAGGTGTAGAATAGGTGACTATATTTTCCATTTTCTCCTGAGGCACGGTTTCATAAATTGGAACCCTTAATCCAAATTTTGTTTTGCTTCAAACTAAGAAAAACACTAGTTCTTGACATCAATGAGTAAATCAACTTCTGAGGCATGGAACCCGAGAGAAAGGGGTGCTCTAGCTAAAATCATATCAAATAAATCCATCGGACTCAAAGGTTTGTCAATATGAGTCTCGGTTTTAATTTTATGCCCAGTTGCAAGTCCCATCCCAAACCATTTCAAGGACTCTTGGCCAATTCTCGCTCAAGACATAAAAGATGAACGGAGAAACATTTTTGAGTTTCGTGAGATGTTTCAAGATTTTTTAGGTATGGAATAGGTGACCAAATTATCCATCTAATCCTAATGAATGGTTTCATAAATTGGAACCCTTAATGAAAGTGTTGCATTGCTTCAAACTGAGAAAAACATTAGTTCTCAAAATCAATGAGTAAAGCAACTTTTGAGGCATGGAACCCAGGAGTGAGGGGTGGTATAGTTGAAACCCTATCCTAGTAATCTATCGAAGTCTATGGTTCCTCAATCCTAGTCTTGGTTTTCATTTTATGCCCAGTTGCAAGCCACATCCCAAACCATTTTAGGGGCTCTTGGCCAATTCCTCCTCAGGGCATAAAACCCTAACAGAGCAACATTTTTGAGTTTCGTGAGATGCTTCAAGATTTTTTAGGTGTGGACTAGGTGACTATATTTTCCATCCACTCCTGAGGCACGGTTTCATAAATTGGAGCCCTTAATCCAAATGTTGTTTTGCTTCAAACTGAGAAAAACACAAGTTCTCAACATCAATGGGTAAATCAACTTCCTAAGCATGGCACTAGGGAGAGAGGGGTGCTCTATCTGAAATCCTATCAAATGAATCCATCAGAATGAAAGGTTCCTCAATATGAGTCTTGGTTTTCATTTTATGCCCAGTTGCAAGTCCCATCCCAAACCATTTCGGGGACTCTTGGCCAATTCCTCCTAATGGAATAAAATCCTAACTGAGAAGCATTTTTGAGTTCCATGAGATGTTGCATGACTGTTTAGGAATGGACTAGGTGAACACATTGTCCATCCTCTATTGAGGCATGGTTTCGTAAATTGGACCCCTAAATCCAAATGTTGTATTGCTTCTTACTGAGCAAAGAACTAGCTATCAAAATCGATGAAAAGAACAACTTCTGAGGGCTTGGAACTAAGAGTGAGGGGTGGTCTAGATAAAATCCTATGCCAAGAACCCAAAAAATATGAATGTTCCTAAATATAAGTCTTTGTTTTCATTTTACACCTAGTTGCAAGTTACATCCCAAACCATTTCGAGGACTCTTGACAATTCCTCCTCGGGGCATAGAATCCTAACGAAGGAACATTTTTGAGTTCCATGAGATGTTGAATGCTTGTTTAGCCATGGAATAGGTGACCACAATGTCTGTAAGATCCTGAGGCATGGTTATGTAAATTGGAGACCTAAATTCAAATGTTGCATTGCTTCTTACTCAGCAAAGCACTAGTTATCGAAATCGATGAAGAAAACAACTTCTAAGGGGTTGGAACCGGAAGTGAGGGGTGATCTAGCTAAAATTCTATGCTAGGAATCCAAAAAAGATGATGGTTCCTCAATAAAAGTCCCAGTTTTCATTTTATGCTCAGTTTCAAGTCACATCGCAAACCATTTCGGCGACTCTTGGCCAATTCCCACTCAGGGCATAAAAGACTAACAGAGCAACATTTTTGAGTTCTGTGAGATGTTGCAAGCTTCTTTAGGCATGGAATAGGTGACCAAATTATCCATCCTCTCCTGATTCATGGTTTCATAAATTGGAACACTTAATACAAATCTTGCATTGCTTCAAACTTCACAAAACACTAGTTCTCGAAATCAATGAGTAAAGCAACTTTTGAGGCATGGCACCCGGGAGTGTGTAATGTTCCTGACTTTGCTAGTCTAGAAAATGTTGCTAATGTGTGAAAATTTTGTATTATGATATCTCTGTGGATTACAAAATGGTCGAATGCAGCTGCATAAACTGACAATACTCGACTAGATCAAAATACAAAGGATCTTATCTGGAATACAAATAAGCGATTATGGCTGAATAAAATAACAACACTCGGCTAGATCAAAAGAAAAAAGGATCTTAGCTGGAATACAATTAAGAAACTAAAATATAATACCTATAATATGGGAGCACTATGGAATCAATAAAGAATGATGGAAGACCTAGATGATCTTCCTGGTGACTAGGGTGTGTCTTTCAACACCGAAATCATCCAACTGGTGTCTTCCCTCTGGAATACACTGAAATATCTCTCCTGAGATGTGCCTCTTCTCCTCAATGACAAGTCATAATCTGCATAATGATGAATTAGGTCACTGACCCTTCATTTATAGCTTTCCAAAACCCTAAATCATGTTGAAACCCTAATTCAATGTTGACTTCCAAAACCCTAAGTAACTGTTGAAACCCTATTTCATTGTTGACTTCTATTTTTATCTCAGAATGACTTAAAATCATTTTTAACCATTTTTAGCTCAATGTCACTTTTTGAATATAACACCTGTGACTGGAGTGACCTCTAGTAACCCTGTTTACCCTTCTTTGGCCCTGGCTATAGTCTAACAGGGCAGTTTAGACCATTAAGCCTCCTCTCTAGAGCTCCTATTTGGAAAAGGACATTATAGTCCTCCCTTCCCAAAATTGCTTGTCCTCAAGCAATACCAGTCCAGGGTGTTGCAACACCTGCTCAATCTCCCAAGTAGCGTCCTCTACTGGAATCCATCTCCATCTGATCAAACATTTTTTTATGACCCTGCTTCTCAGTTTCCTCTCTTGGAACTCCAAAACCTCCTCTGGAACTAACTCCAATTGTCCCTCCTCATCCAACAGGGGAAGCTCCTCTGATGTGATAATGAATTGTCCCACTTCCTTTTTTAGGCAAGACACGTGGAATGAGTTATGAATCTTTCTCCCCTCTGGAAGCTCTAGCTCATAAGCAACATTGCCTACTCAACGCATGATCCTGTAAGGACCATAAATTCTGGGCTTGAGATCCTCGGCCCCACTCTTCTTCAAAGATGATCGTATGTAGGATTTGAGTATCAACAAAACCAAATCTCCAACCTCAAATATTTGCTCTGTGCTATGCCTGTCCGCACTTATCTTCTGTCAGTTTTGCATCATCTGCATGTTCTCTTTCAACAAATTGAGAATCTCCTGACTCTCTATGATCCAATCCTTGGCCTTGGGATCTCTACTCTCCAGGAATACCAAATTTACCAAAGTGGGAGCATCATATTGTACAATGCTCGAACGGGTTTCATATCAATGGACATGTGGAAGGTGGTGTTGTAGCAATGTTCTCCTAAATGTAACCACTTTACCCATGTTCTCTATTATTCTCCTACATAGTTCCTCAAATACCCTTCAACCCACCTGTTGACAATATTAGTCTGCCAATCTACTTGAGGTTGATAGCTAGTGCTGGGTGTCAACTCTATCCCCACCAACTGAAACAACTCTCTCCAAAATGTCACTATGAACTGACTATCCCTATCACTAACAATGTTCTTCGAAAATCAATGAAGTCTGAAGACCTCCCTGAAGAAAAGATTGGCTACCTAAATTGCATTGTACTCTGATGGTATGGCATAGAAGTGAGAAAACTTGGTCAATCTGTCTACCACTACATAGAGACAGTCCTTACCCTGGACCTTGGGTAGACCTGTGATGAAGTCCATAGATATACTCTCCCATTTCTTCTCTGGAATGGGGAGTGGATGAAGTAGCCCTGCTAGAAGAGCATGCTCTCACTTGTTCTATTGGCAAGTCACACACTCACTAACATGTCTCATAATGTCTTGTTTGAGGCCCTTCCATGAGAACCTCTCTCTGATCTGTCTATAGGTTTTGAAAAACCCTTGATGGCATAATAGAGGTGAATCATGAATTGCGGTGAGGATCTTCTTCTTAAGCCCTGAATCTGGCACCAAGTAGACTCTATCCTTGTAAAATATGACATCGTCAATGACCCTATACATATCATCTTGTATCTTCCCATCCATCACCTCACAAGAAAACTTGTTCTTGGAATATTCCACTAACACGTGGGATTTACGATCTGCTGAAATCTCCATCAAAGAACATGTCACAGGTCTCCTCGATAGTGCATCAACCACAATCCTATTCTTCCCCTTGACATACTCTATGTCAAAGTCAAATGCCTGTACCTTCATCCCCCATTTTTGTGGGCTCTCACTGAGGTCCTTCTGCTCAAGGAAATACTTCAAACTGTTGTGATCGGTTTTGACCACGAATTTGTTGCCCACCAAATATTGTCTGAACTTGGTCAAGGCATGCTTGATTTCCAACATTTCCTTGTCATAAATGGAATACAACCTCTCAAGTTGACTAAGCTTTAGGCTCTCAAATACAATGGTCTATCCTCCCTACATCAAAACTGCACTGATCCTTTCATCGGATGCGTCACACTCTAGTACGAACGACAGGGTGAAGTCTGGTAGTGCCAACACTGGACAAGTGCCCATGAATTCCTTCATGTGATCAAAGGCTTCCTATGATTTCTCAGTCCATATGAAGGCCCCATTCTTGGTAAGATCTGTTAGCATTTCTCCAAGCTGAGAAAAAACCTGACCGAACCACTTGTAATAGTTGCACAGCCCGAAGAAGCTCCTCAATTCTGTCACATTCTTGGGCGTCGACCAATCCAGAATGGCCCTAATCTTCTCTTGGTGCACCTGTACCCCCTATGCACCGATGATGTGGCCTAAGTAAAGTAGCTTTTTCATACCAAACTCTCACTTGTAATCTTTGGAATATAATGACTCTACCTCCATGATGCTCAACACCTCATCCAGGTGCCTCATATGCTCTTGCCATGACCAACTATAAATAAAGATGTCATCAAAGAAAACCAAGACTAATTTCCTTAACTGATCCCTGAATATATGGTTCATGAAAGACTATAATGTAGCGGGTGCATTGGTTAGACAAAATGGCATAACCAGGAACTCAAAGTGTCTAAAATGACATCAAAATGTCGTCTTCTTTATGTCCTGCTCTCAGATGCTGATCTGATGATATCCAGAGAGAAGAACAATTTTTGAGAAGAAAACTGCCCCATGTAGTTCATCTGTCAACTCATCAATGCA
>JZKD02S1675377.1:54919-65384 GCA_000966675.3 Picea glauca | reverse complement strand
CGTTAATGATGTAAACCTATCTATTGCCTTTAGAGGGGTCACAGTGGCCTGACTTCCTGAAGAGAGAAGGAAGAAGAACTTTTCCTGAGAAAAGAAGTTGCATTTTCCTATGTAAAAACCTTATAAAAAGGAATGTTCGTAGGTTGCTATATAGGCAGGGTGCGAGAATGACCAATTCTCGTAGGTTGCACTATAGTCAGGGTGCGAACAGTTCGCAGTTTGCTATATAGCTAGGGTGCGAACATTCCAGCACGTGGGAAAAATGAGCGATTTCTCGAATCTTCTAGAAGGAGAAGCTTCTTTGGTGAGGTGACATCTGAATGGTTTGGATCTTACTTGATTTCCTGATTTAGTGGGATCATCCTAACCTCCTCACCTTATCTTCTTCAGCTTATAAAAGGAGAGGAGCTCTCATGGATAAGGGGTTCATGGTTATAGTTTATTGGCTTGGAATGATTAGCTAGCTTTGAGTGGCTTTGAGATTTGCTTTGTCAAGATAGATTGTGAGTAGCTATCAGATCTATGGTTTCAGAATCCTTGGAGCAAGAAGTGTGTGGGGAACGAAGGACAGTTGGGAGGGACTTTACGGCATCAAGGAAATGGTTGTAATCTCTCTTTCACATTTAATATGATACAGTAATATGTTTCTTTCCCATAAAGTTAGATCTACTTTATTACATAATTCCTTGATCATATGTATAGATTATCTATTGAATATATTATTTTCTTTCACTTTGGTTGGTTTGTGCTGTTTTGATATTGACCGCACAAGAGCGCTGGAGCGAAGCAAGGAACAACAGAGTTTAAGGAAGCGATTACAAGGTACATATATTCTTCTCACTTCCAATTTGATTCAATAGTTAGATCTAGGGAAAGCGATATATTCTGTCCTGTTTTGTTCTAGATCCAGGTGGATCTAGGGAGATCGGTTTGTGTCCGCACTTACAGATTAATCCAGAAATAGGGTGCCCTCTAGAAAATGGGAAACAAGGGTCTGGGAATCCTACTCATAGAGGTGTATGTGAAAGAGGGTGAATGGGGTCTACTACCTGCTCTCAAGTTCCCCTATGCTGCATGCGGGACTTGTGTATCTGGGGTGCCCACTCTAGCCAATCTATGAACCACCTATGCCAAGGAATGAGACATAGTCCATTGACTAGCTAACATATCATTGATAACCTGCATGAAAGTTGCATATGGATCTACGGGGGCCTTTCCACTACCCTATTTTTGCTCATATATGTCTCCTATCATCTTCTCTACATTGTGTTCAACCTCACGCTCTGCCCTTCTCTCTTCTTCTCTATGTGCCTCCTCCTCTTCCTCCGAGCTAGGAGAAAAAAGGGAAAAATCAGGCCTGTGCCTTATTTCCTGATGCCTGTTGTAAGTGACATATTTGTCACCTACATGTTCATGACCCTCTGGTTCTTTTTCTGCACTCATTGTCTTTAGTCATAGGCTGGCAGGACTAAAGCACTAATACCACTGTAATGTTCCTGACTTGGATAGTCTAGGAAACGCTGCTAATGTGTGTGTAGGATCAAAGGTGTAGGATGAAAGGATTAAAGGTTTACAACATATAAAGGTTTACTGCAGAGTTTTTACTATGATATCTCTATGGATTACAAAATGGTCAAACACGGTTGCATAAACTAACAATACTTGACTAGATCAACAGACAAAGGATCTTAGCTAGAATACAAATAAGCAACTATGGCTGAATAAAATAACAACACTCGACTAGATAAAAAGACAAAAGGATCTTAGCCGGAATACAAATAAGCAACTAAAAGATAATACCCGTAATATGGGTGCATTGCAAAATCAATGAAGAATGATGGAAGACTTGGATGATCTTTTCAGTGACTAGGGTGTGTCTTTCAACACCGAAATCAACCAAGTGGTGTCTTCCTCATGGAATACACTGAACTATCTCTCCTCAAGTGTGCCTCTTCTCCTCAATGACAAGTTATAATTTGCATAATGATGAATTAGGTCACTGACCCTTCCTTTATAGCTTTCCAAAACCCTAAATAATTTTGAAACCCTAATTCACTGTTGACTTCCAAAACCCTAAATCATTGTTGAAACACTAATTCATTTTTGACTTCTATTTTTATCTCACAATGACTTAAAAACACTTTTAACCCTATTTAGCTCAATGTCACTTTCAAAATATAACACCTGTGACTGGAGTGACCTCTAGTAACCTTGTTTACCCCTCTTTGGCCCTAGCTATAGTCTAACGGGGTGGTTTAGACCATTAAGCCTCCTCTATGGAGCTCCTATTTGGAAAGGGACATTATAGAGTGAGGGGTGGTATAGATTAAACCCTATTCCAGTAATCTATCGAAGTTGACAATTCCTCAATCTAAGTCTCGTTTTTCATTTTATGCCCAGTTGCAAGTCGCATCCCAAACCATTTCAGGGGCACTTGGCCCATTTCTCCTCGGGGCATAAAAACTTAACGAAGAAACATTTTTAAGTTCTGTGAGATGCTTCAAGATTGTTGAGGTGTGGACTAGGTGACTATATTTTCCATTCTCTCTTGAGGCACATTTTCATAAATTGGACCCCTTAATCCAAATGTTTTTTTTCTTCAAACTGAGCAAAACACTAGTTCTCAACATCAATGAGTAAGTCAAATTCAGAGGCATGGCACCCGGGAGAGAGGGGTTGTCTAGCTGAAATACTATCAAATGAATCCATTGGACTCAAAGGTTCCTCAATATGAGTCTCAGTTTTCATTTTATGCCCAGTTTCAAGTCCCATGCCAAACCATTTCGGGGACTCTTGGCCAATTCCTTCTCAGGGCATAAAAGACTAACGAAGCAACATTTTTGAGTTCTGTGAGATGTTGCAAGGTTTTTGAGGCATGGAATAGGTGACCAAATTATCCATCTGCTCCCGATGCATGGTTTCTTAAATTGGAACCCTTAATCCAAATGTTTCATTGATTCAAACTGAGCAAAACACTAGTTCTTGAAATTAATGAGTAAAGCAACTTCGAAGACATGGCACCCAGGAGTGAGGGATGGTATAGATGAAACCCTATCCCAGTAATCTATCAAAGTCGATGGTTCCTCAATCCTAGTCCCTCTTTTCATTTTATGTCTAGTTGCAACTCACATCCCAAACCATTTTAGGGGCTCTTGGCCAATTCCTCCTTGGGGCATAAAAACCTAACGGAGAAACATTTCTGAGTTCCATGAGATTCTTCAAGATTTTTTAGTTATGGACTAGGTGACTATATTTCCATCCCCTCCCAAGGCATGATTTCATGAATTGGACCCCTTAATCCAAATGTTTTTTTGCTTCAAACTGAGCAAAATACTAGTTCGCGACATCAATGAGTAAATCAACTTCTGAAGCATGGCACCCGGGAGAGAGGGGTGATCTTGCTAAAATCCTATCAAATGAATCCACTGGACTCAAAGGTTTCTCAATATGAGTCTTGGTTTTCATTTTATGCCCAGTTGCAAGTCCCATCCCAAACCATTTCGGGGACTCTTGGCCAATTCCTCCTTGGGGCATAAAATCCTAACAAAGAAATATTTTTTAGTTCCATGAGATGTTGCATGTTTTTTTAGCCATAAACTAGGTGACCACAGTGTCTATCCAGTTCTGAGGCATGGTTATGTAAATTGGACCCCGAAATCCAAATGTTGCATTGCTTCTTATTAACAAAAGCACTAGTTATCGAAATCGATGAAAAAAACAACTTTTGAGGGGTTGGAACTGGGAGTGAGGGGTTCTCTATCTAAAATCCTATTCCATAAATCCAACAGAGACAACAATTCCTCAATTTGAGCCTCCTTTTTTGTTTTATTCCCAGTTGCAAGTCACATGCCAAACCATTTAGGGAATTCTTGTCCAATTCCTGCTCATGGAATAAAAGACTAAAGGATAAACATTTTTGAGTTCTGTGAGATGCTCCAAGATTTTTTAGGCATGGAATAGATGATGAAATTATCCATCCTCTCCCAAGGCATAGTTTCTTAAATTGGACCCTTAATCCAAATATTGCATTGCTTCAAATTCAGCAAAACACTAGTTTTCAAAATCAATGATTAAAGTAACTTTTGAGGCATGGCACCTGTGAGTGAGGGGTTCTCTAGCTAAAATCCTATGAGAGGAAACCAAAAAATATGACGGTTCATCAATCCAAGTCTAGGTTTTTTTTTATGCCCAGTTGCAAGTCACATCCCAAACCATTTCAGGGACTCTTAGCAATTCCTCCTCGGGGCATAAAAGCCTAACAGAGCAGGATTTTTGACTTCAATGAGATGTTGATGCTTGTTTAGCCATGGAATAGGTGACCACATTGTCCATCCACTCTTGAGGCATGGTTTCATAAATTTTACCCCTAAATCCAAATGTTTCATTGCTTCTTACTCAGCAAAGCACTAGTTATTGAAGTCGATGAAAAAAACAACCTCTGAGGGGTTGGAACTGGGAGTGAGGGGTGATCTAAATAAATCTTATGCCAAGAATACAATAGAGATGATGACTTCTCAATCTAAGCCTCGATTTTCATTTTATGCCCATTTTCAAGTCACATCTAAAACCATTTTAGGGACTCTTGCCCAATTCCTCCTCAGGGACTCTTGGCCAATTCCTCCTCAAGGCATAAAATACTAACAGAGAAATATTTTTGAGTTCCATAAGATGCTAAAATATTTTTTAGGAATGCAATAGGTTACCACATTGTCTAGCCACTCACAAGGCATGGTTTCATAAATTGGACCCCTAAATCCAAATCTTCCATTACTTCTTATTGATTAAAGCACTAGTTATCGAAATTGATGAAAAAAACAACTTCCGAGGGGTTGGCACAGGGAGTGAGGGGTGCTCTAGCTAAAATAGTTTTCTAGGAATCCAAAAAAGATGACGGTTCTTCAATCAAAGTCTCGATTTTCATTTTATGTCGAGTTTCAAGTTGCATCGCAAACCATTTCGGGGACTCTTGGCCAATTCCCACTAAGGGCATAAAATACTAATGGAGCAACATTTTTGAGTTTCGTGAGATGTTGTAAGCTTATTTAGTCATGGACTAGCTTACCAAATTATTGATCCTCTCCCAAGGCATGGGTTTGTAAATTGGCCCCTTAATCCAAATGTTGCATTACCTCAAATTGAGAAAAACACTAATTCTCGAAATCAATGAGTAAAGAAACTTTTGAGGCATTGAAACTTGGAGTGAGGGGTTCTATAGATAAAATACAATGCTAGGAATCAAACACAGATGACGATTCCTCAATCCAAGTCTCATTTTTCATTTTATGCCCAGTTGCAAGTCGCATGCCAAACCATTTCAGGGACTCTTGGCCAATTCCCGATCAGGGCATAAAAGACAAATGAAGAAACATTTTTGAGTTTCGTAAGATGCTACAATATTATTTAGTCATCGTTTAGGTGAAAAAATTATCCATCCTCTCTTGAGGCATCGTTTTGTAAATTGGCCCATTAATCCAAAGGTTACATTGCTTCAAACTAAGCAAAACACTAGTTCTCGAAATCAATGATTAAATCAACTTATGAGGCATGGCACTCATGAGTGAGGGGTGCTCTAGCTAAAATCCTATCCCAGGAATCCAATAAAGATGAAATTTTCTCAATCCAAGTCTTAGTTTTCATTTTATGCCCAGTTGCAAGTCACATGCCAAACCATTTCAAGGACTACTGGAAATTCCTCCTTGGGGCATAAAAGACTAACGGAGAAGCATTTTTGAGTTTCATGAGATGTTTCATGATTGTTTAGCCATGGCGTAGGTGACCACATTGTCCATCCACTCCCAAGGCATGGTTTCGTAAATTAGGCCCCTAAATCCAAATGTTACAATGCTTCTTACTATACAAAGCACTAGTTATCAAGATCAATGAAAAAATCAACTTCCGATGGGTTGGAACCAAGAGTGAAGGGTGCTCTATCTAAAATAATATTCCATGAATCCAATAGAGATGATGATTCCTCAATCTGACTCTCGTTTTTTGTTCTATGCCCAGTTGAAAGTCGCATCCCAAACCATTTTGGGGACTCTTGGCCAATTCCTCCTCAGGGCATAAAAGACTAATGAAGCAACCTTTTTGAGTTCCGTGAGATGATGAAAGCTTGTTTATGCATGGAATAGGATACCACATTGTCCATCTACTCCCGAGGCATGGTTTCGTAAATTGGACCCCTAAATCCAAATGTTTCATTTCTTCTTAGTGTGAAAAGCACTAGTTATCAAAATTGATGAAAAAAACAACTTTCGTGGGGTTGGAACCGAGAGTGAAAGATGCTCTAGCTAAAATCCTATGCCAGGAATCCAACAGAGATGACAGTTCCTCAATATGAGGCTTGGTTTTCATTTTATGCCCAGTTCTAAGTTGCATCCCAAACCATTTATGGGCCTCTTGGCCAATTCTCGCTCAGGGAATAAAAGTCTAACAGAGAAACATTTTTGAGTTATGTGAGATACTGTAAGATTTTTGGGGAATGTTCTAGGTGACCAAATTATCGATCCTCTCTTGAGGCATGGTTTTGTAAATTGTCCCCTTAATCCAAATGATGCATTGCTTCAAGCTAAGAAAAACATTAGTTTTCGAAATCAATGATTAAATCAACTTCCGAGGGGTTGGAAGCAATAATGTGGGGTGATCGAGCTAAATTTATATGCCAGGAATCCAACAGAGACAATGGTTACTCAATCTGAGTCTCAGTTTTTCATTTTATACCCAGTTGTAAGTCGCATGTCAAACCATTTTGGGGACTCCTGGACAATTCCCACTCAAGGCATAAAAGAGTAACGGAGCAACATTTTTGAGTTTTGTGAGATGATAAAATCTTGTTTAGGAATGAACTAAGTGACAAAATTAGCCATCCTCTCTTGAGGAATGGTTTCATAAATTTCCCCCTTAATCCAAATTTTGCATTGCTTCAAATTGAGAAAAACACTAGTTCTCGAAATCAATGATTAAAGAAACTTCTGAGGCATGAAACTCATGAGTGAGGGGTTCTCTATATAAAATCCTATGCGAGGAATCCCAAAATTGCAACAATTCCTCAATCTAAGTCTTGATTTTCGTTTTATGCTCAGTTGCAAGTCGCATCCCAAACCATTTCGAGGACTCTTGGCAATTCCTTCTTGGGGCATAAAATTCTAGTGAAGCAAACTTTTGTAGTTCCATGAGATGTTGCATGCTTGTTTATCCATGGAATAGGTGACCACATTTTCCATCCCCTCTTGATTCATGGTTTCGTAAATTGGACCCCTAAATCCAAATGGTAGATTGCTTCTTACTGAGCAAAGCACTAGCTATCGAAATCGATGAAAAAAATAACTTACAAGGGGTTGGAATCGGGAGTGACGTGTGCTCTAGCTAAAATCCTATTCCAAGAATCTAACAGAGACAATGGTTCCTCAATCTGAGTCTCGGTTTTCATTTTATGCCCAGTTGCAAGTCAACTGCACCAATTTAAAAGACTGCATCAATTTCAACTACACATTGAGTTTAAGAACCACTACTTCCTACATAAAAATTTGCATTTCACTATTGTTATCCATCTCCATAACTAACTTATTCTTGAAATTGGATTGAAAAAAATTAATATTTGTATAGTTCTACTCTTGGCTTGAACAAAACTAATATTTGTATAGTTCTACTCTTGGCTCGCCTTAAACATATTTCCAACTAAAGCACCCAATATTTTCAACACACCAACTGATGGTTGGATTTCTTACTCCATAACATTGACCCTCATCTTCGATGGACATATCTTATAATAATTCTAATTTGCACAAATACAACAAACAACAACCTTCCTACTATTTTTTTATTAGATCCATATGATAAACTTATCATGTCTTTACTATTATCACATTAATATGTCCTTAATATGTCGAAAATCAAGAGGGATATCACATTAAATTAGGTGATTGACCACTAATATTAGTAATTTCACCCTAGTCTAATTATGCATCCAAAACTAAAGATATAAAATTTCAATTTAGAACTTTGAATATAGAAAAGAAAGTCCATAAATTGGAACTAGGATGATTATGGACTACTCACTAACAACACATGCACATGTAACTAAAGGTACAACCAAAAAGGTACCTGTCATATATTTCTTCGTCGAGTGAGGAAATCTTAGGAAAAATAGAGGGAAATGCAACTACATCTAGTAGATATGATAATCAAACAAGGACCAGAGGTGAAAAGGGCATAATTTTTTTTTGTAGATGCATGAAAAATTTTCTTGCCGAAGGAGGATCACGCTCTTATGATGATGAGAGAATACGAGACATAGAGGTGCCACTTAGGTATAAGCATAGGGTGAAACAAAGGGTATGTAAGGAACTACCTGCTATAGATGTTGACTTCGTTATCAACAACATGACATATCACATTGCACCATCCTCTCTGCATGGCTTGGGGCTATTTTCCATGGATGTAATAATTGTAAAACACAATAAAATAACTGAATTGATGGACTATGTTAGACCGTGTTAAAATTATAACGATTGGATGCAAATTTTCTGGTACATGCGAAGTATGGAGATATATGCACTCGCCGAAAATTATATACAACTAGTAAACAAGGATAAAATCAAGGGAGATACTATCTATATTGTTGGAAGGCCTAAAGCTTCTGACAATATCGTAGGGTTTATAAACAACACATGACTTGGGACAATAAACAAACAATCGAATTACATATATAAGGGACATGAAGAGAATCGGGTAGTCCTATGCGCAATAAGAAACTTAACTCTCGGGGAAGAGTTATTAGTGGATTACAATTTGTATCGAATAGAAACATGGACTAATAGTGTGTGGGTACTTATGCAACACCTCTTTAAGAAACCTCTACTTATTGCATTATATTTTTTTATTATCTTTAACATTGTTGTAAATATTATCTTTAACATTATTTTTTGTTATTGCTAACAATTTTTTAAATATTTGGGGGTTCTAATTATATTATAATGTGGCAGGATGATCATGGAAAAGGGACAATCATAGAACATGTAAATGATTATCAATTTCCACTTTAATTTTATGTGAATTTTATTATTTGCTTATATAATGTTATTGAAATAACATTGTTTTTGTTGAAATTATATGTATTCTGCAGGCCATGTTGATCATGATTCCACTGATGAGGAGGAGTTTTATTCATCCCCTGATCTGATGGTCTTAATTAAAAAAAAAAATCATTAAAGCGAAAAAGGAAATTGCTAGCTTCTTAGATCGTCCAGATCAAACTCCGAACGTCCTAGAAAAGATCAATCTCCTTATGTCACAACTTAACACATATAAGGTAATAACCATAATTTAAAGTTTTTTTTCTTAATGTACACATATGTTTAATTATGAAACTTTGTTCTTTAAATTCTACATTATCTAATGAAAAAAAAAATTCTTTTTTATAAAAAGCTTTTTGGAGCCTGTTCAGCCCGGTGTTGGTAGTAGCGGCGCTACAGAGACGCTACAGAGTCCTAATGCAGGTGGTCATACAAATGCTAGAGTACTATTTTCTTCTCCATCTTCCACACCTAATTTATATAAGAGCCATGACACGCACCACCAGACACCCACACATTGGTCAGAGTCTAGAGATGGTGGTAGAGATGAGGGTCATCATGATGTGGTTAACATGGTTGTATTTCCTATAGCTAGACGTTTGACAAGCACGGGGACCCTTACGTGCACATTTTTGGTCGACGATGATGGAATTACATTAAAACAATCAAGACTCCCAGGTAGTTTCAATTCATATTTTAATTGTTTAATGTTGTCCTTCTCATACACAAATCATCTAGATTATTAATTTTAAATTAATGATAATATATTTTTTTGTATAGGAAATGACCATTTTTATAGGCACCTAGAGAGCAAGTCCTTGTTGATTTTTGGGGAAACCTTACGCATGAGGTGGAATTGCAAAAATTCCAACCTCAAAAAGGAACTTATGGATTATCTTGATAGCCTCTTTGGAGTAGAAACGTTCAATAAAAAAGTTGTCACCTCTGCAGCGGGAAAATATTTAAAATATGTGCAGGATGTTTATAAACGAAGCTTGGCAGGAAATCCTAGGTATGAGTGTCCTCCCTCAATTACAGAGAGGGAGTGGAAGGTGATCATTGATGATGCAAAAGAAAAGATTTTGAAAAAATTAGGAGAACAAATAACTAGTACACCAAGGTAAATTACAATATTTTGATTTCAATACCAGCTTTATTTTTATTTAGATCTAAATATAAGTGTGGTTATATATAACATACTTGAAAATTTTGATGATAGGTTGCCTGACACTTCGAAGGAAACCAAAGAAAGGATTGTTTAACATGGCAAACAGAAGCTAGTCTAGGGAACCTACTCAAGTTTACAATCATGAATCATAAGTACCCAAACATATTAAGAATATTATTTGTATTGCCTTACAATTTTCAGGTAATTGTAGCCAAAAACATTA